>CAUYQG010006727.1:65-47064 GCA_963574415.1 Tarsius wallacei
CCTTCCTTCCTACAGAGACCAATATTCTTTGAGCGGCCATATGACTTCATCCACATCCCCATGGCTTATAGATGGGCATGTTGCCTGGTTCTAGCCAAGAAACCAAAGGCTGCTGGCAAATTTCTGGAAGGCTTGCCTCCCCACAGGACACCCAAGAAGAAACGGCTTCTATTTCCTTTGGAAGTTTGCACATCAGATGGGACCTGAGCAAATTCCATGGGTGCCTTGAGGCCTTGGGGGCAGTTAACCCGGTCCTTGATAACATACTATTACATTCTACTTTCTCGTAAAATTCAGAGCCACTAACTGATACAACCTGGGTCCACCTCCTCAAAAAAAAACGATAGGATTTCCTATCAATTTCAGTCCAGGGTTTCTCAACCTCAACAGTGTTGATAATTAGGATCAGATCATTCTTGGCTAGGGAGGGGAGGGCTGTCCTTCCTGTGTTTTGTAGGACTCCCAGCAGCAGCCCTGGCCTCTACCTACTAGATGCTGATAACTTCCCACCCCCAGATGTGGCAACGAAAGATGTCTCCAGACATTGCCAAATGTTCCCTGGGCCGGGGCAGTCATCCCCAGTTGAGAACCACTGTTGCAGCCAAAGGCATCCTGAGACCACCAAGACCTTATATTCTGAGGCCCAGTACTGCTGGTGGGCCTTGGGAAGACAAAAATCACTCCCTATCCCTTCCAGGTGTGTTTCAAGGATCAAAGTGGGATCAGGTGTGTGAGAAAAGCAAACACATACAAGGTGTTACTAATCACGACCCGTCTTTGATGCCGCCGGTGCGTTGATAACAATGTTGTAGTTTCCAATTATTTTTAGAAGATTCAATAGCCACAGATGTTTAACTTAACAGATGACCAGCACAGCTAGCAAATGGAATTTTCCCTCAGCAAAGGCGGTGAGGCTTGTGAGACTTTCAAGCTGTTCTGTGCTCAGAAATTCTGGCTCAGGCGGTGGCTCACCCCGTCATCCCAGCATTTTGGGATGCTGAGCGGAAGGATCACTTGAGTCCAGGAGCTCAAGATCAGTCTGGGCAACAGAGTGAGATCTCATCTTTACAAAAATAATAATAAAAAAAATTAGCTGAGTGTGGTGGTGCATGCCTGTAGTCCCAGCTATTCGGAAGGCTGAGGCGGAAGGATCGCCTGCGCCCAGGAGGTCAAGGCTGCAGTGAGCCGTGATTGTGCCACTGCACTCCAGCCTGGGTGACAGAGTGAGACCCTGACTCAAAAGAAAAAAAGAAAAAGAAAAGAAATTCTGGACTCCGAGCTGGGTCACCAATTCCAACCCATTATCCCACGAAGTGGTGCCAGGGCGTTCACCCATTAACGCTGGTGCTAAATAGCCATGTACTTATGAAACATGTTCCCAGATGAAGAGAGAGCTTCCTTTCAGCTGCTCCAGATCATAATGCACCCACAGCTCCCACACCAGTGTGTTTGAGACCCACAGAGTCAGGAAGCCTTAGCAACCTCTCGTCTCACGTGTCCCTTCCTAGAACCTGCTGACGTCAAGACCAATGTCTAGGAGTCCCTGACATTTAACATCAGCACCTGCGCATTCACCTCTTCCTGGAGAGTTCAGCTCATCTGAAGTCTTGCAAAACGGCCTTCAGGGGAAGAAGGCTTACAAGAGCTCAGCTTTACAGAAAGGTCTGGAGGAGACTCAGGAGGGTGGAGATAGGAGAGGGGACAGGGACTGTGAAGGGAGGATCTCGGTGCATCTGATCATGTGTTTGTCACGTGCTGGGCACCGGGGCGGAGCTGGGCTGGACTGGGGGAGGGGACCAGAGGCTTTTAGAAGACAACTGCAAGCCTGGGACCTCACAATGCTCTGGGGAACAAGTGGTGGACACTGGGGTGCTCTTCTAACATAGTCCCATATTATGGAGATGGGGAAACTATCTCCAGTAACATGGTAACAATCTTGATTTTTGTCCCCCTCATGCTCCCCCCACCCTGAGACCCATGAGCTTTGGGGGACACTGACCCGTTCTGAACCCAGAAATAGACCACATGTGTCAGACCACAATTTTTGTTTTAGGGACTGGCCTATTGTCATTTGGACCAGAGAAGGCCGGCATTTGTTGGAGGCCTCTAGGGAAAGGCAGTTCTGTGTCTCTTTGGGCGAGAGAGGTGAGCTTTGCAAATGCAATGTCTGCCCCCGCACACCCACATAACTCCATGAAGGAGTTAGCTGAGGACTGAGCCGATACACAAAGGAAGGCTGAGTCAGAAATCAAGCTGAAGCCTTGATCGAGCCACACCTGATCCACCCTGGTACTTTTTGGTAGCATGTACTGATGAAATTTTCTCACTGTGTAAGTCAATTGAAACTGGATTTTTCTGTTACTTGCATCATACACTGTCCACACTCACACAGAACTTGGTACCAGGAAGGGGATGCTACAATGAACAAACCTTAAATGTAGACTGGATGAGAAGAGATAGCCAAGCAGAGGGCAGGAAGGCCTCTGAATGGACCAGGAAGACAGTGGAGCCTTAGTGAGCAAGGCAGCGGTTACACTGGGATACAGATCTTATGCTGAAGGAGACCATGACATTGAGACATCTTCTAGGAAATATTCAGGGTGTTGGCCACCTCTGGCAGCCTTCGGGAAGGGCCTAGAAGACTCAGATTCAGAGGGAAAGTGGTCCATTTGAGAGCAGAGAGGGATGAAGAAATGGCTTCTATTTCCTTTGCCTTGCTAAGAGAAGTCCTTTCTGCCTGTGGCCTGCAGTCTCAAGGGACTGGTCGTTGCTGAGCAAGTCCTGCCCAGCTGGCAAAGCTTACTTATCCGACTGAAGTTACAGCACAGGCAGCAAACCAGAGGACTTCGCAAGAGAAAAGAGCAGGTCCCCTACAAAACAGGACCCCCAATTCCCAGCTTTCTCCCAGCCATCTCATCTTATGGATGCCAAGCTTGGTAAAAGGGACTCTAGGCTTATGGTGAAGATGCCGCTGGGGAGCAGATGGGGAACGAGGAGCAAATGTGAACCTCCCCGACTTCAGAGATGCTCCAAGATGCTCGTCATTGGAGGAGCAGGGAGCAGGCAAGACACGGAGGCCAGTTGCCAGTTCAAAGACTCAGATTTGAGACGATGTCCATCCCGACTCCGTCCATGGACACGAATAGAAGAATCACATTAAATTCTTTTATTTTTTTCCAGCCAGGTCTCGCTCTGTCACCCAGGCTGGATGGTGGCATGATCATGGCTCACCGCAACCTTGACCTCTTGACGTCAGGCAATCCTTCCGCCTCGGCTTCCTGAGTAGCTGGAACTACAGGCGTGCGCCACTATGCCTGGCTACTTTTTTGATTTTCTGTAGAGAGGAGGTCTCGCTATGTTGCCTAGGCTAGTCTTGAACTCCTGGGCTCAAGCGGTCCTCCTACCTCGGCCTCCCAAAGTACTGGTATGACAGGTGTGAGCCGCCATGCCTGGCCACATTAGATTCTTAAGGGAGCTGAGCTCCCTTAAGAAAGTGGCCACTGTGGCTTGAGACTGCCAGTCCCTCAGGCATTTCCTGAACCTGCACCCACAGGAAATGGGACCCTAAAACAGTGACTCTTCTGGGAAGGTAGCAGCCCCATGCCCACCCAGAAATTAACAAGACAGGGAGACACCCTCAAGAACCGAACTGCAGGCTGTCATGTTGCCTGACCAAGGGTCTAACTTTACTACCAGGGCAAAGAATCTTCAATATTTCTCCATCCAGCAAGATATCATGTGTACTTCTGACCAATGACCACCAAAAATGTTTCCCAGTCTGCTCTTCCCCAAATGGAAATTCTATTTTTTTTTTTTTTTTTTTTTGAGACAGGGTCTCACTCTGTCATCCCAGCTGGAGTGCAGTGGCACGATCACAGCTCACCGCAGCCTTGACCTCCTGGGCTCAAGCAATCCTCTCCTCTCACTCAGCCTCCTGAGTAGCTGGGACTACAGGAGTGTGCCACCACACCGAGCTAAGTTTTGTATTTTTTCCTTTGTAGAGATGAGGTCTCACTATGTTGTCCAGGCTGATCTCAAACTCCTGGGCTCCAGCGATCCTCCTGCCTTGGCCTCCTAAAGTGCTGGGATGACAGGCATGAGCCACTGTGCCGGGCCTCCAAATGAAAATTCTTATTGTTGATGTCCTTGGCTGTTTTCTCTCCAGTGTCGCTGGCTATGTGAATGGTGGTAAGCTTCAGAATCTAGCTGATAGCTACTTCCAGACATGATAGAGAGTATGATGCAGTTCCCAAAAAGATATGGCCTTGGATCTGAATCCAGGAGCTGGATGAATCACAGGGCTGCTTTGGGGAAGGGAGCCTATTTCATCCAAATCGCCCATCCCAACAGCTCTGCCCCAGACCCCAGCAGCTGCTGCTCTGTTGGCTCTTGGGTTTTTGGACACCCAATGAATCATGCCCGGCATATTTTTGATGATTCCGTAAGAGATGGAGAGTGAGGGCGTGTTGAGTAGACAAGGTACAGTGGGACATGAAGATCATTGCACATAATAATCCCGAGTTTGTTCACGTGACTGTACCTGAACTCACTGCCTCTGTGGTTTAGAAGAAGCTAACTCTACTCCCAGGTCTAGGACAAGGCTAAAGGGCTGACAGGAGCCCTTGGGCAGGTTGTATCTGTAGACACTGGACGAGGCATCCGCTTGGCACTTCTGAGACGTGTTCTTTCTTTCTTCCTTCTGGAGTAGAGTGGTTGGGGCATACTCATGCTGGGGCAGACATTTCACCGCCATGAGGAGAATCAACCGAGACTGAAGCCAACACCAACAGGGAAAGCCTGAAGAATCTTCAAGAAATGGAGCTGCGACCCTCACTGCCCTGTGCCCACCCTCAGCCCTGGACTTTGGAATCACATAATGTCTTTATTACTATCTGAGCCAGTTTGAAGACTTTTCTATTATTTGCAGCAAACAACCAACTATGACAGAACGTGATGAATCCTGAAATAAAAATATGGTGGAAGCCTTGGGTGTTTAAGAGATTGGGTTAATTAGCCAAGAGAAGCAAACTGTTGCTTTTGGCATTTGCGGGGGAGGAGGAGGGGGAAACCTGCTGCGGTTCTGTTTTTTTGAGTTGGAGTCTCACTCTGTCGCCCAGGCTGGAGTGCACACGCTAATGGCCACAGCCTTGACCTGCTGAGCTCAGGCGATCTTTCTGCGTCAGCCTTCCAAGTAGCTGGAACTACAGGCATATGCCACCATGCCCAGCTAATTTTTTTTTTTTTTAGAGACAAGGTCTCGCCATGTTGCCCAGGCTGATCTCGAACCCGCGGGCTCAGGCAATCCTCTCGCCTCAGTCTCCCAAAGTGCTGGGATGACAGGCGTGAGCCACCGCGCCCGGCTCACTGCAGTTCTCGACAACGATTTATTTGGCTAGTGTATCACCAGGATGACGCTTCTCTTTGTTCACCCAGGTGGGAGCAGAGGTGTAAAGGTCTTCAGTGCCAGGTGGCGTGCCTGGCATTTAATGGTCCCCAGGAAACGTGGGATGATGGAAGGAATTCTGCCATCTGTTGTCCAGGGCCCCAGCAGGTTGAGGGAGCTCACCTACATCCAGCTAACCCTCCTCCCTCCTCTCTACCTTCGCAGGGCATGGACCACATATCTCCTAGGCTGAGAGCCTTCCTCTCTGAACCCATTGGAGAGAAGGATGTCGGCTGGGTGGACGGGATCAGCCGCGAGCTTGCCATCAATCTGGTCACCAAAGGTTTCAACAAGGTAATTGGTTTTTTTCTTCCATCTCCAAATTATCTTCCCCTTGTCCTGCCAGATGGCAGCTCTTCCCACATGTCCCTGTGAAGGACTATCGGAGAGCAAAGCTGCCAATTGGAAGGATGCCACATGCTTGTGTGTTCCTGACCCCACACACTCAGACAGCCTCAAGGGCCCACAGACGATGGGCAAATGGACTTGCTTCAGCTCAGAGCAGCTGCGCCGGGCATGATTTGCTGGGTGTCCAGACATTTAGGGGTCAACAGAGGTGGGCCAGCTGCCGAGGTCTAGGGCAGAGCTGTCAGGATGGGTAATTTGGGTGTCTTCCTCACCCCACGAAGGGACCACAGAGTCTCTCTTGCCCCTGTCAGGGCACCAGTCTGGTAGTGGTAGGTGGAGAAACAGCTGCCAGGGTCTACAGCAGTGTGAAGGGATGTGAGTTATTCTACGATGTCCGAGAATGACCTCAAGGATCTTCAACAGAAGCTGAACATTCTTTTCTATGCAACTGTTTGTTTTTATTAAAAAGCTGCATGGGCCGGATGCGGTGTAATCCTGTAATCCTAGCACTTTGGGAGACTAAGACGAGAGGACTGCCTGAGCCCAGAGTTCAAGACCAGCCTAGGCAACATAGTGATAACTTGTCTCTACAAAAAAACTCCAAAAAATAAGTTGAGTGTGGTGGCATGTGCCTGTAGTTTTAGCTACTTGGGAGGCCGAGGCAGAAGGATCATGGTGAGCCATGATCGTTCCATGGCATTCCAGCCTGGGTGACAGAGTGAGACCCCAACCTCCTCTCCCCCTCAAAAAAAGTTGCTTGGAACTTCAGGAGAGAAGGGAAGACAGTCTCAAAGAAAGAGCACAGACTTGGGAGAGTGGGAACTCGCAGAGCCTCGTACCCAGTCAGGAGAGGCACCAGCTGGTGGTTCTGCAGCCAATTCCCCTCAGTGTTCCATGTCAGTCTGGGCAGGGCACTAATACCCAAAGAGGCTGAGACCTGCTACATGCATGGCTGGTGATTGATTTGGTCTGCACCCAGATCTGAACTAACAGACCTGGGGTTTTCTGATGGACCCACTGTTAAATATCCAGAACACACCGCAACCCACCAACCTGTTAATAGCCAGTAGGTGGTATTGTCAAGAACTTCAGCTCTATAGTGGAGGTAGATTTGATGCTCTCTCGTGATGATAAAAGAGTAGGAACATTTCCTAGGGAACACGTTTTAAATTAAACATTTCTTTTAAGACTTGGGGCAGTGGCTCACACCTACAATCCCAGCACTCTGAGGGGCCAAGGCAGGAAGATTGTTTGAGCCCAGGGGTTCAAGACCAGCCTGGGCAACATAGGTAGACCTTGTCTCTACAAAAAATAAAAAAGCAACCAGGCATAGTGGCCTGTGCCTATAGTCCCAGCTACTCAAGAGGCTAAGGTTGAAGGCTTAACTGAGCCCAGAGGTCCAGGCTGTGGTGAGCTGTGATCAGGCCACTGTGCTCCAGCCTGGGCAAGAGAGAGAAAGATCCTGACTCAAAAAAAAAAATTATTTTTTGAAAAAAATAACTGTTGTTTTTACTTCCTTGTTGTGGTGTAACATACCTAGGGAATGTGTAGGTATGAAGGATTCAGCTCCACGAATTTTTACATATACCTACCCCCACCCATGTACCCACCATCCAGATCCAGTGATCAGACACCTCCAGAATTCCAGGATGTGCCCTGGTGCCTCTTCCCAGACAGTACCATCCCCTCTCCCCAGACACCAGACACTGAATACCATTGATTTTTTTCTTTTTCTTTTTTTGAGTTGAGGTCTTACTCTGTCACCCAGGCTGGAGTGCAGTGGCACCATCATGGCTCACTGCAGCCTCAACCCTGGGCTCAGGCGATCCTCTTGCCTCAGCCTCCTGAGTAGCTAGAACTACAGACGCATGCCACCATGCTCAGCTAATTTTTCTGTTTTTGTTTTGTTTTGTTTTGTTTTTTGTAGAGACAGAATCTTGCTTTGTTATCCAGGCTGGTCTGAAACTCCTGGCCTCAGGCAATCCTCCTGCCTCGGCTCTAAAAGTGCTGGGATTACAGGCATGAGCCACTATGCCTGAGAAGCCACGGAGTTTTGGACCCGAAATGACTGAGGGAGATTGGATTTGCAGCATTGTCACTCTGTCAGTGGACGCGATGACTTAAGAGCCAACAATGGTGAAGAAAAAAATCAGAGAAGTGACTCAATGATGTCCGTTCAGCAGGTGCTGAGGAACTAGGGCTTAGACAAAGGGAAGTGTGAGCAGCTTGGAACAAGAGGGGCCCAGACAACTTGTCTCTGTTTGACGGGACTGGCGCCGTAGTGATGACTAAACATTTGAATGAGTGCAGACGAGGACCAGCTACCTAATTTTCAGGGCCTGAAAAATAAAAATAAAAAATTCAAATGTATTAATGGGCATAGTGGCTTGTGCCTATAATCCCAAGTACTCAGGAGCCTGAGGCCAAGAGTTTGAGACCAGCCGGGGCAGAGCAGCAAGACCCTATTTCTAAAAAAAAACCCAAAATTTAAATAGCTGAGCACAGTGGCATGCACCTGTAGTCCCAGCCACTCAGGAGGCCGAGGCCGGAGGATCTCTTGAGCCCAGGGGGTCAAGGCTGCAGTGAGCTATGATTGTGCCACTGCACTCCAGCCTGGGTGGCAGAGCGAGACCCTCTCTCTTAAAAAAAAAAAAGAATTGTTAAAAAGAAATTTACTAAGAATTTCAAGATGGCAATAGCAGATCGTTAAATCAAGTCAAGGGCTCTTCTGAGTGCCAAGTTCTGTGTGGCAACACGGGTCACAAACAAGGGAACCCGTCCCTGGCTACTATTTAGCAAGGAGTAGACGGCGAGCAGGAGGGTGGTTCCTCCCCTGCTTGGGCCAGGCCCTGGTGGTAAGCCTCGCTGTTTGTTTTTGAAGTTCAGGGGCATTCTACCCTTGATCCCCCATCTTGCTGACGCAGGAAGGAACACACCTCCCTAGTTTGGCAGTGGCCACTGTCCAGGACACTGGGAGGACAGGACATCTACCTGGGATTCCTGTGTTTCTATGTCACCCTCCCTGCAGCTGTGTTTGTGGTCTTTGACCCAAGGAGAAAGGGGGAAGCATCTTTTCTGCCTGGTTAGGGGCTTTCTTGAGCTGGTAGAGAGACCAAGCTGGCATCTGGCAGGGCAGTGACGGGAGCCCAAGATGCCAGCTCCCCTGAGGAGCCTAAAGTCCTCGGGGGCAAAGCAGAAGGCAGACCAGCCTTCCCTCCCACCCACCAGACAATGCCCGAAGACCCAGGGAAGGCTGAAGAGGGAGTGTCAGGTTGCGTCTTGGCTTCAGAGGCCACGTGGCGAGTCAACACTCCTAGATTTGTGGGGACGCTGAGGCCCTATTCCCAGGCCAGTGGGTGCCAGTGGGGCCACCTCTGAAATAAGCAGACTGCGGGCAGCTGGGACGTGCCAGGTAGTGCAGAGGAAAACAGGAGTCTTGGCCTCTCTGAGTCTCAGTGTCTCTACCTGGAAAATGGGTGGGGTGGGCACATGTGAAGACTGGGTGGATTGAAATGTGCCAAGTGCCTCCAGCAGTGCATGAGTGGCAGAGGAAGGGCTGCCTACCATCCTCTGTGGCTACGAATGTTCTTTCTCCGTGGACAAAGCTCTGTGGCTCTTTTTCCTGTTTTTTTATTCGCCTCAGCTCTTCCCACACCCAGTGCATCTGGCGCAATGAACACTTAGTAAATGGTCACTTTTTCAAACATTGTTTCAATGACATCTCAGAGTTTGGTGCAGGAGCTCACGCCTATAATCTCAGCCCCTAGGGAGGCTGAGGCAGGAGGGTTTTTCGAGGCCAGAAGTTCAAGTCCAACCTGGGCAACATAGTGGGACCCCCAGTTACCAAAAAAAGTAAATAAATAAAAGATAACAAGCAGTCATCCACGGTGGTTTACACCTCTAATCTCAGCTACTTAGGAGTCTGAGGCAGGAAGATTGTTCAAGGCCAGGAATTCAAGACGCCTATAATCCCAGCACTTTGGGAGACTGAAGTGAGAGGATTGCCTGAGTCCACAGGTTCGAGACCAGCCTGGGCAACTTGGTGAGACCTCATCTCTACAATGAATTGAAAAATTAGCTAGGCATAGTGGCACATGCCTGTAGTTCCAGCTACTTGGAAGACTAAGATGGAAGAATCACCTGAGCCCAGTATGCTGAGGCTGTGGTGGCTGTGAGTGTGCCACTGCACTCCAGCCTGGGTGACAGAATTAGACTCTGACTCAAAAAAAAAAAAAAAAAGATGATGAAGCCCGGGTGTGGAGGCTCATGCCTGTAATCCCAGCACTTTGAGAGGTGGAGGCAAGAGAACTGCTTGGGACCAAGGGTGTGAGACCAACCTGGGCAACAGGGTGAGACCTCGTCTCTACAGTAAGTTGAAAAATTAGCTGGGTGTGGTGCCACACGCCTGTAGTTACAGCTATTTGGAAGGCTGAGGTGGAAGGACCACCTGAGCTCAGCAGGTAGGTCACCATAAGTGTGTTACTGTACTCCAGCCTGGGTGACAGAGTGAGACTCTGACTCAAAATTAAAACAAACAGTAATCAAACAAGATGATTAAAGTAGCAGCTCAAAATCACCACAAAATCTTGACTTTTTTTCACTTTTCAACAACTAGACCATGACTAAAAATAAAAAACTCCAAATCCAATGCTTGGGTACACTTTATGCCTGGGATTTGACTTTTATTTGATTTTTCTTTTTTTAAAAAAATTCCCTTTGGTGAAGCTGAAGTTTGCTCTATTTTGCATAACTGAGAGTAAACAGACACCAATGGATTTTCCTGGAAAGGGTCCAGAGCCTGGAGGCATGGGTGGACACTGGTTCTCTGTGGCTCCTGACTGGAGGGCCCCAAAACCAGCTCCGAGTGACGGCGTTGAACATGACCAGAAGTCTCTCAGACACTTGGCTAATATACGACCACGTGGCCTTCAGAAGTCCCTTTCTCCACATGGTTCTCACGCCCTGCCAATAATGGTGTGATAAAATTGCAAAAGATAAATGAAGCTGGGCGCTGTGGCTCCCAGCCCTTTGGGAAACGGAGGTGAGTGGACTGCCTAAGCCCAGGGGTTTGAGACTTGCCTCGCAAATTGGTGAGACCTCATCTCTACAATTAACCAAAAAAAGAAAATTAGCCAGTCATGGTGGCACGCTTCTGTGGTTCCAGCTACTTGGAAGGTTGAGGAGAAAGGATAGCCTGAGCCCAGCAGGTCAAGGCTGTGGTAGCTGTGAGCGTAACCACTGCACTCCAGCTTGGGTCACAGAGTAAGACTCCAACTCAAAAAGATAAATGAAAAGCCTCTTGGGGGGACAGGAAGTTGGAGAACTAGAGAATGCCCTAGAAATATGAATCATGGATCATGGTGCACTGAACATCTGTCTCATATGTATTCCGCGCCCCCCCCCGCCCGCCCCCGAGACTCGGGAGAAGAAAGCCCAGCAGGGCTGAGCAGGCCTACAACTCTCAATGCCCCTTCCGCAGGGTGCATCTCCCATGAGGAAAGAGGAATTTGCATTTTTGAATGCTGTCTCACTTAATGCATGAATTTAATTTGCAGGCCAGGTCACACAGATGTGCCTTAACTGAGACCTGGGTTCTGTGGGTTCTGACCTCAGGTTATGAGAGTTGCCTGAGCTCACACAGCTGGTGTGCAAAAATAAACGGATGCTAAGAATGCCATTTATCTGCCAGCCCCATGTGCAGTGGTTCTCAGCCAAGGGAAATTCTTTGCCCCCAAGGGGACATTTGGCAATGTTTGAGATACTGATGATTGTCACTGATAGGGTGGTGAGGGTATCTAATGGGTAGAGACCAAGGAATGCTGTAAATACACTGCGATGCACAGGACAACCTCCCATAACTCAGCATTATCCAAAATGTCAGGCTGGGCACAGCGTCTCACACGTGTAATCCCAGCACTTTGGGAGGCCAAGATGGGAGGATCACTTGAGCCCAGGAGTTCGAGACCAGCCTGGGCAATAGAGGGAGACCTCATCTCTACAAAAAATTTCAAAAACAATTAGTCAAGCGTGGTAGTGCATGTCTGTAGAGTCCCAGCTACTCGGGAGGCTGAGGCAGAAGGATTGTCTGAGCCTGGGAGGTCAAGGCAGCGGTTGTGCCACTGTCCTCAAGCCTGGGCGACAGAGTGAGACCCCAAATAAAAAAAAAAAAAAGTGCCTATAGTGCTAAGGGTTAGAAAGTCTGTGAAAGTTACAGGAAGAGAGCATCTCTTACTCCATGTTGTGTGTGTGTGTGTGTGTGTGTGTGTGTGTGTGTGTGTGTGTGTTTCAAAGAGAAAAACACTACACAGAGGCCTTAAAGGAACCTCATGGGTGCCCTAATGTTGTTCCTGGGCCAGCATCAGCTGGGAGCCTGTTCAAATGTGGACTCCCAGGTCTCAACCCAGACTTGGACTTTCTGAGTCAGAACCTGCATTTTTTTTTTTCTCTTTTCACTATTTATTTATTTATTTATTTTTACTTCATTTTATTATAAAGACTGGGGTACAAGTCAGGATTAGGTACATAAGTAATGTATGTACAGGTGAAGTTTAGGCCTCCAACCGGTCCTCACTTCCCCTGGTTTGGGGCCAGGTACCCTTTGTGTTGTCACGTGTCCCCTCTCCCCCTTCCGCCCCGGCAGTGTCCCGTGACTGCTGATCCCTCCCTTGTGCTATTGTGATGAACAAAAAAGACACCTGCATACACATGTTTAAGGAACCTGCATTTTATTCCATTTTTAAATTTTATTTTATTTTATTTTTGAGTCGGAGTATCACTCTCTCACCCAGGCTGGAGTACAGTGACACACTCATAGCTACAGCAGCCTCAACCTGCTGGACTTAGGCGATTCTTCCACCTCAGCCTTCCAGGTAGCTGGAACTACAGGCATGCGCCACCACACCGGACTAATTTTTTTTTTTTAACTGTAGAGACGAGGTCTCGCCAAGTTGCCCAGGCTGGTCTTGAACTCCTCTTGCCTCTGCCTCCCAAAGTGATGGGATGACAGGCGTGAACCACCGCGCCCAGGCCAGAGCCTGCACTTTAACAAGATCCCAAGGAATTCATGTGCTCCTTGAAATTTGAGAGGTTCATTCCAGGCTGGACAGGTCCCCAACCATCCCTGAGAGATGGACACTTAACCTGGCCTTCCACCTCACCAGAAGTCTGTCCTGCCATCCTTGTGGCCAAGTCAGGGCTCTGGGGCTGACAGTCTCCCTGGAATCTGACCTGTACCTTCCTCCTTTGATTTTTCCCGGGAGTCCCAGTGGCTAGGAGAGCAGGAACACATCTGATCATGTGTCTGAAGGCCTTTTTTGTGTTCTCGCCCACCTGTCCCCTCCCAGGCCTACATCCTGTTGGGACAGTTCCTTCTGATGCACAAGAATGAAGCCGAGTTCCAGAGGTGGATCATCTGCTACTGCGGTGCCACGGAGTGGGAGGCCCAGCAGAGCTCCAACTGCCTCAAGGAGTGGTGCGCCTGTTTCCTGTAGGCACGGCCCTTGCCGCTGCATCCCTGGGTAAATCACACCTTCTCTACCAACACCCGGGCTCTGAGTCCTTATTTGGGTTTTTAAAGACACGTGCCCACCATAAAAAGTAGTTTAAGAATATACAAAAGGGACCGAGTACGGTGGCCCACACCTGTCATCCCACTTTGGGAAGCCGATGGGAGGATTGCTTGAGGCCAGGAGTTTGAGATCAGCCTGGGCCACATAGCGAGACCTATACAAAAAATTTTAAAAATTAGCTGGGCCGGTGGCACCTGTCTGTAGTTCCAGCTACTTGAAGGCTGAGGCAGGAGGATCGCCTGAACCCAGGAGGTTGATGCTGCAGTGAGCCTTGATGGTGTTACTGCACTCCAGCCTGGGTGGCAGAGTGAGACTTCAACTCAAATAATTAAATAAATAATAAAAATTAAAAGCGGGCGAAACAAGAAAAATGACCCCTAAACCCACCACCCAGAAACTGTAGTCACTCCTCTTAGAATACCACACCAGATATCTCTCAGTAAATATTTATATGAAACAATGGATAATTCTATTTAAAAACAATAATTAAATTGTAAGTCAATGTATTCGTGATCAATTAACACATCACAAATGACCCCAGTGTGTGGCAGTTTCACACAAAAATAATATTATTTCACATAGTTTCTAAGATTCCTGAGAGTTGTGGAACTGGCTGGTTCTTGTCTCAGGGTCTCTTAGGAGGTTACAAACTGTTGGCCAAGCTGGATGCAGTGGCCCATACCTATCATCCCGGCACTTTGGGAGGTCGAGGAGAGAGGGTTACCTGAGCCTAGGGGTTCGAGACCAGCCTGGGCAACATGGTAGGACCTCGTCTCTAAAACAAATCAAAAAATTAGCCAGGCATGGTGGCTTGTGCCTGTAGTTCCAGCTACTTGGAAGACTGAGGCAGAAGCATCACCTGAGCCTGGCCGGCCACTGCACTCCAGTCTGAGCAGTAGAGTGAGACTCTGATTCAAAAAACAAAACAAAACAAAACAAAACAAAAAACAAAACTGTTGGTCAGACAGCAGTCATCAGAAGGCTAGGCCAGGGCCGGAGTACCAATTTCCAAGATGTCTCCCACCCTTGGCTGTGGGCAGGAGCCCTCAGTTCCTTACCAAGTGGGCCTTCCCAAAGGGCTTCTCATGGCATAATCTCTGGCTGGTGACCTGAGAGTTAGAGAGCAAGCAGGAAGCTGTGGTGCCCTTTATTGCCTAGTCTCTGACTTGTGTAACTTCACTTCTGCCTTATTCTATTTGTCAGAAGCAAATCAATAAGTCCCTCAATGGAGGAGAATTAAACTTTGGTGAAATAATATGACGATGTTTAAAAAAATTATCACAAACAAGTTTTTGAGGTTTAATTTACATACAGTAAACTCACTTTTTTCAGGTGTGCAGTTCTATAAATTTTGACAAATGCACCACCACTGTCAAGATGTAAGACATTTTTGTTATTCCAAGGAGTTGTCTAGTGCAAGGGTCTCCAACCCCTGGCCCATAAACTGATACTGTGACACATAGCAGGAGATGAGCAGTGAGCCAATGAGCAAAGTATCTTCTGTATTTACAGGCATTCCCTATCACTCACATTACTGCCTGAGCTCCACCTCCTATCACCTCAGCAGCAGCATTAGATTCTCATAGGAGCATGAACCCTATTGTGAACTACACACACGAGGGCTCTAGGTTGCACACTCCTTATGAGAATCTAATACCTGATGATCTGAGGTGGAGCTGAGGCGGTGATACTAGTACTGGGGAGAGGCTGCAAACACAGATTAACATGAGCAGTGAGGTTTGACTGAGCAGAGACCATAGTAAATCAATTGCTTACAGACTCCTATCAAAACCCCATCAGTGAGTGGCAAGTGAGTTGCTGTACTTCAATTGTATAGCTACATCTGGTGGCAGGCTTTAAGTCAGAATCTGAGACTTAACTTTGTGCATGGCCTGGCCGTTATTTTATTTACCACTTTTATCTGTGCCTCTTTGTTTGGTATGGTGAGTTGTATAATTATTTCACTATATATTACAATGTAATAATACTAGAAATAAAGTGCCCAATAAATGTTATGCATTTGAATCTCCCCAAACCATCCCTACCCCACCCCTGGTCCATGGAAAAATTAATCTTCCGAAATCAGTCCCTGATGCCAAAAAGGTTGGGGACCACTGTCCTAGTTCCTCTCTCTAGTCATTCCCTCATCTCTCCCTAGCCCCCGGTTACCACAGATCTGTTTTCTGTCCTTATAGTTTTGACTTTTCCAGAAAGCCATATAAATGGAATCACACTCCATGTCACCTTTTGAGATTGGCTTCTTTCACTTAGCATAATTCATTTGCGGTTACTCTATTTTACAGGATTTTCAAACTCAAAAAAGTTGTATCAGATGTGGTTGGTGTCCAACCCTTATCCTCTGGGTATTCACTGTTCTGGGAGAATCCAGTGACCTCCCCCAGCAAGCACCTGCGTGTCCCCTGCCTGAAGGTCTCTTTGGCTGCAGGTGGGGGACCAGCCCTTACACAGGGCAGTAGGGAAGTGGTGGGCAGTTAATGTATAGGAGAGCCTGCAGTGATGGATGTACGATGGTGGATAAATGCCCCAGCTTCTTTGCCCTCCAGGTGGAACACCTCTGAGACAGTCTCTTCATGCTCTCCAGTGGGGTTAAGCCCGTTGCTCACAATGGTCCCCCGCTCTTGAACACCCCATTTGCTTTCTTTCTTGTCTTCCTGCTCCACTACCAGTGATTCCTGGGATCATCCCACCACCCCTACTTTCTAGAAAATATTCAAATTTTCATCTCAGGGTCTGTTTCTGGGAGAACTCAAGCGAAGACAAAAATGTTGGAATTTAGTTTTATTTTAACCAAAGAAAAAGAGTGAAACTGAAAGAATTGCTAAAATATTCTGAGCTTTCTTCTATAGCCCTAGATATAGTGATACATTTCTAAATCAATTTCCTCTGAGTTTAGGAGTACTATGGAGGAAAACTAAGAGGTTGTTAGTATCATCAGGCTTATTTTAAACTCAAGTTTTCAATAATAGACGTTATGAACTCTTGCTACAAAAGTGAAAAGTAGTTGGCACTCATAATTTTTCTCTACTTCCCTCTCATTTTTATTGGTTTTTAAAATTACTCTTAATTCATCAAGGTGTATAGCTATTACACTCTTCCCATAAGCATAATCCCTGCAGTTGTTTAGTCTTAGTTCTATATTTAAGAACCTATTATCAATCCTTCTTAGTATCATTTTAAAGATCATAGCTTTGCTATTCCTGAATTATTTATTTTGATACATCTCTTTATTGATTGAGTTGCATCAATGTATCAGTCAAACTTAGCCAGGTTATGCTGCTATAACAAACAACTTCCCAAAGTCTTATTGATTTATCCAACAGAGGTTGATTCCTCTCTTGTGCTGCATATCATCAGGAGAGCTCTGTCCATTGTGGTCACTCTGGGCCCTAGGTTGATGGAGGTCCCCTTTTAACACATGCCACCATGATTACCACAGTAGGGGGAGGGAGCCATGGTGAATAACACACTGTCTCAAAAAGCCTTTGCCTGAAAGTGACGCATTCTACTTGCACTCACATTTCATTGGCCAAAGGAAGTCACATGGCCACACCTAACTCCACAGGGGCAAGGACTCTTCTAAATTCAGAAGAAGTGGAAACATTTAGTGACAGCGCTAATTAAGACCACTGTCATTAAGTAAGTTTATTATTTTTTTTTAACTTGTCAATGTTGTCTTGAAAAAAAGAAAAAAAGTGTATTAATTTTTCCCTGAGCCTGGTTGTGGTGGCTCACATCTGTAATCCCCAGCACTTTAGATCAAGGGTGGAGGATTACTTGAGACCAGGAGTTTGAGATCAGCCTGGACAATGTAGGAAGACCCCATCCCTACAAAAATATAAAAATTTAAAAATCTAAACTTTCCTTGAATGTCTTTCAGGTGTTATATTTCCTAAATGCACAATGTGATTGGAATATTTCTACTGAAATCTACTAGCTCTTTCTAGCTCATCTTCCCTCGCTCTCTTCAAGGAGAAACCAAAGAGTCAAGGATTCGGGGTGAGCTGGCCGGTTGGCCTGACTATGTAAATAGCTCCATCTCCTGAGAGCTCAGGTTCTCACCAGCCACAGGTTTTCCCGTGCTCCATCTTGCATGGCTCATCCTTGGTCTAATTCTCTATGGAAGTGGTCATGGACCATTCCGAGGTAACTCACTGACTGAGACAGGAGCTGGCTAGCTGTGGGAAAAGGCAAGAGGGAAGCAGCTCAGTCTCTCAGTCTGTTTCCACCATACTTCCAGTGTGGCTGAAATTCATCCTTCTAGCTCTCTTGATGTCTAGGATCATGCAGGAGGGTTAGGGAGCTGAGAAACCAGAGGGAAGGGGCCTGCAAGTTAGGTCAAAATGACAGCATCCCAGTTCTGAGTCTCTTGGCTGTCTTCTACTCACTTTCTTGTGCCTCTGCCAACACCAACAAGAGACCTACTCCCCTTGGATAATGGCTACCGCTTCAGCCTGGACCCTGGAGTGAAGCCTGGCAGAGCTGATCTGACCCAACCTGCTGTCTGACCCAACCTGCTGCTGCTGCTGCCAGCTTCATGCATCCTGGACCAGCCAACCCTCAGCAACCTTGCAGATGTGTGAACACTAACAAAGGCTTGCTATTTCAAGCCACTGGTGTTTGAGACAGTTTTTTTTTGTTGTTGTTGTTTTTTTAAGGCTAAATGTCAGAGACATTCCTTCTTTTCATGTAAAAAGTGCTACACATGACAACATTGTTGCAAAACAAGTTATGCTGTTTAACATACAAAAGAGTTTCCTCAAAGATATGCTTACCACCAGGCACTGGTGTAACCCCAGCACTTTGGGAAGTGGAGGTGAGAGGATTGCCTGAGTTCAGGGGTTCAAGACCAGCCTGGGCAACTTGGTGAGTCCTCATCTCTACAATAAATCAGAAAATTAGCTGGGTGTGGTGGCACACGCCTATATTTCCAGCTATTTGGAAGGCTGAGGCAGAAGGATCACCTGAGCCCAGCAGGTTGAGGTTGCAATGGCCATGAGCATGCCACTGCCCTCCAGCCTGGACAACAGAGCGAGACTCCAAAAAAAGAGAAAAAAATTATATTTTTCTAGGGGACAGTTTGTTATGTAGCTATATCTAACTGATACAGCCTTACCCTGCATCGAAATCCAACCCAACCTTTAGATGGAAAAGCATCCAGGGTGGGTGCAAGAACATTGCTTCTGCAGCCAGCCAGGCATGGGTATGAATTCCAGTTCTATCAATAATATCCTGTGTGAGCTACATTAACCTAGCTGAGCCTCAGTTTCCTCATCTGTAAAATGAGACAAGAAGGTAATGACCCTGCCTCGAAGGGTGATCAATGAAAATAGCATATGTAAAGGATGCAGTGCGGTAGAAGCTTGATACATGACCCCTGCTGCCTCTGTTCCTTTTTTATTTTTTATTTTAAAGATGGGGTCTGTCTCTGTGGCTCAAGCTGGAGTGTGGTGGCACCATTATAGCTCACTGCAGCCTCGAACTCATGGGTTCAAGCGATCCTCCTGCCTCAGCCTCCTGGATAGCTCGGACTACAAGTAGCATGCTCAGCTAATTTTTTAAGTTTTTTGTAGAAATGAGGTCTTGCAATGTTGCCCAGGCTGGTTTCGAACTTCTGAGTTCAAGTAATCCTCCTGTCTCGGCCTTCCAAAGTGCTAGGATGACAGGCATGAGCCACTGTGCCTGGCTACTGGGTAGTTTTTCAACCCTCACCCCCTCCCTCCCTCCTCTCTTGGGGAGTCCTGGCCTCACGTGATCTCCTGCCTCTGCTTCCCAAAGTGCTTGGGATCACAAGCGAGAGCCCCCATGCCTGGTCCTCAACTCTGCTCTTAGAGCTCTCACTTGAGCCCTCACCCCCCGATTGCTTGTTCCTTGCGTGGCACTTGGGAGAGAATTCACTGCCATGAGTTGGAAGGGAGCCCAGATACCAGCCTCTTCAACCTAGTCCAATTCTGTCCCCATACATGAGTACTGAACACTGTATAACACGTGGCCTCCACACTCCTTCATGGGTAGGTAAGAGAAGACAACAGCAGAAAATCCAATTATTTCTGACACTGACCCTGATCTTGGAGGGTTGCATTAGTCCACGAATCCCCAAGGGCATTTTAAAGGACACACCGGAGGAGGGGGCTTGTGTGCATGTCCTTGGCCTGGCCCAGAAGGTGCCTCTCCCACTTGTCGGAGCCTTTGTTTCCATGATTTGGGGAAGGGATGGTACCTGAGAATGTTTATCAGTTGTCATGGACCTGACCAGCATCTTAAACAAGAGCTGAAATGTCTGCATGGAGGGCTGGACCCCCCTCTAAGCCTGATCAATGTAGTTTGCAGGTGTCCCTGACTCAGTATGTAAGTTCCATTAGGGTTTACAGTGGGCCTAAGGTCCTAAGCTTGGCCAGGAGCTACGGAGAGACAGGAAGATGAATGTGAGTTTTTCTGGCTCCCAGGGGCTTACAGCTTAAAGGATGATTGAGAGAAGGGCGGACTTCACAGCGTAGGTGTGGAGAAGTATGTCTTCTGGGGCATAAGGGGAAAGAGAGGAGGGAGGGAGGTGGCAAGGGTTGAAAAACTACCCACTGGGGGCCAGGCGCAGTGGCTCATACCTGTCATTCCAGCACTTTGGAAGGGCAAGACAGGAGGATTGCTTGAGCTCAGGAGTTCATGACCAGCCTAGGCAACATGGTGAGACCTCATCTTTACAAAAAATCTAAAAATTATCTGGACATGGCATGTGCCTATAGTCCCAGCTACTTGGGAGGCTGAAGTGGGAGGATCACCTGAGCCCAGGAGATAGAGGCTGTGGTGAGCTGTGATTGTGCCACTGCACTCCGGCCTGGGCGACAGAGTGAGACCCTGACTCAAAAAAAAAAAAGAAAAAGAAAACCTACCCACTGGGTACCATGCCCACCACCTGGCTGACAGACTCAGTAGAGCCCACATCCCACCGTCAGGCAGTGCACCTATGTAACAAACCTGCACATGTAATCCCTTGCATCTAAAAAAATGAAGCCCAAAAGAAAAACAAAAGTAAATGCTAATAAGATCCCAGGTGATTTATTTAAGAAAGAAGAAACAGAAAGAGAGAGAGACAGAGACAGAGAAAGAGAGAAAGAAGGAGGAAGGGAAGGAGGGAGCGAAAGAGAGAAAGAAAAAGAGGAAGGAACAAGGGTACCTGCATAGTGAACATTTGTATACCTAACTCTGAATTGTACCCCACATCTTTAAAATTTTTAAAAAAATGTTTTTGGGGGGGTTTTTTTGAGTTGGAGTCTCACTCTGTTGCCCAGACTGGAGTGCAGTGGCCGCTCCCAGCCACTGCAGCGTCGACCTGCTGGGCTCCGGCGATCCTTCTGCCTCAGCCTCCCGAGTAGCTGGAATTGCAGGCATGCGCTACCATGCCCAGCTGATTTTTTGATTTATTGTAGAGATGAGGTCCCGCCATTTGCCCAGGCGGGCCTCGAACCCTCGGGCTCAGGCAATCCACTCACCTCAGCCTCCCAATGCGCGGGATGACAGGCTGAGCCACCGAGCCCAGCTAAAAAATTTTTTTAAGTGAGGAAGGAAGACAAAGAAAGAAAGAGACAGAGAAAGAGAAGAAGAGAGAAAAGGATGGAAGGAAGATAAAGAAGGAAAGAGAGAGAAAGGAAGGGAGACAAAAAGAGAGAGAAGGAAAGAAGGAGAAAAGAAGGAAGGACGGAAGGAAGGAAGGAAGGAAGGAAAGACGATTCTTCCTTTTGGCTTTCCCAGAAGCAGACTTGAGACAAGAGTCTGAGTGAAAGTGGTTTATCCAGGAAGCGCTCCCAGGAATGCAGGTAGGGAGCATGGTGGGAAGGGAAGGCCAAGAAAGAGGTGCTGTCACCAATCTTCACTGTGGCAATCGGTGCCCAATCATGCTGGCAGTGCTGGGAGCCAGTGTAGAAGAAGCAGTGAAAGTTACCCCTCCTGGGGTACCTAGGTACCAATTTGGCCGGGCTCAGTGGCTCATGCCTGTAACCTCACTTTGGGATGTTGAGGTGGGAGTAACGCTTGACACCAGGAATTTTAGATCATCCTGGGCAACATGGCAACACCTCATCTCTATAAAAAATTAGCCAGGCGTGGTGGTGCACGCCTGGAGTCCCAGCTACTAGGGAGGCTGATGCAGAAGGATCGCCTGAATTCAGGAGGCTGAGGCTGCTGTGAGCTGTGATCATGCCACTGCACTCTAGCCTGGGCAACAGAGTGATACTCTGACTCAACAGAAAACAAAAAACAAAATTTAAAAAAACACTGCAAAGGCATTTTAAATAAAAAGGAAGTGAGGTGCCCTACAGCAATAGAATGCATAGTTGTTGCTTTCTTTTATTGGACAGCAGCCACAGGTGGCTGAGGGGTGGCAGCTTGTCAGACCCATGGTTTATGGCACAGCAACCCCAAGGACTTGGGGGCTATTACTAAAACAATGAAGCTTCTGCTTTCATCCCCCTCCTCCCACCCCAAGCCCATCTCAGGTCAGAAGGGACGCCGTGTTGTCTTCTATCTGGGACCTGAGCAGCCCCATCTTGAATGTACACAGGATGCTTCAGCAGAAAGAGAGCTCTGGGGACCACACAGGTCATTAGATGCTCTGGCTCAGAGGGAACATGTCACTTTCACTATCAAATCATTGGCCAGAGGTGCATTGGCTCACACCTATAATCCCAACACTTTGGGAAGCTGAGGAGAGAGGGTTACTTGAGCCTAAGAGTTTGAGCCCATCCTGGATAACATTGCGAGACCCTGTCTCTACGAAGAAGAGGAGGAGGAGGAGGAAGAGGAAGGGGAGGGGAAGGGGGGAGGAGGAGGAGGAGGAGGAGGAGGAGAAGGAGAAGAAGAAATTAGCTAGATGTGGTGGCACACACCTGTAGTCCCAGCTACTCAGGAGGCTGAGGCAGAAGGATTATTTGAGCCCATGAGGTCCAGGTCGTGGTGAGTCGTGATCATGCCACTGCACTCAGGCCTGAGCAACAGAGTGAGACTCCAACTAAAAAAACAAAAAGAAAAAGACATTGGCCAGGACCAGTCATCTGGCCCCACCCAACCTCCAGGGGACCAGGTAGTGCTGCCTGCTGGGAGAAGGGAGAATGGAAAATTGGAGCCAACATCACAGATCATGGCCACAGGTGATTTTTATTTAAAAAGAAATAAGGGAGGAAGAGAAGGAGGGCAGGCAGGCAGGCAGGCAGACATGTCTTCTTTTGGGCTCTCCCAGAAGCAGACCTGAGAAAAGAGTCTGTGTGAAATCTGTCTTGGGAGGCTGTGAGACTCACAGGAAGGCCCTGAAAAGGCACTGTCCTGTGTGTTTGCCACAATGACTGAAGTTCTTAACCAAGGTGTGTGGGTACAGGGGAAAAATGGTGGAGCCTTATTGTGGAAACGTTGAGAAACATAGACAAATATATAGAAGAAAAGGAATAACTGAAAAACAAACAAAACCCTGTCTGATATTTTATTGGATTTCTTTTCAGTCTTTAAAGAATTGCATGTATGTACATTTTGTAATAACAGCTTTATAGAGGTAAAATTCACATAGCATAATATCCACCCTTTCAAAGTGTACTGGGGGACCCAAAAACCCCAGAATTTATTTATTTAAATTTTTTTTAGATTGGAAAATATAGTTTATTTAGAAAGTAAATGAGAGACAGAGAGAGTGAGGAGATTCACCTCCCCAAGATAGGACGGGGGCGGGCCAAAGCTAAGAAAACATGGTGGCCATAGCTCAGAGACATGTGGACATAGCTCAGAGACATGTGGACGCACCAGAGTTTAACAAAGCAATTGCCAAAACCCCAGAATTTATTTATTTAAAAATGTGTATTTATTTTTACACGTGTAAACGTCAGTCACCTTCAAAGTCCTCTCCGTATGATGCAATACACCTATCAAGATGCTTTTTCTACTGCTCAAAACAGTTTTTGAACTTATCACATTTGATGCCCTTTAGTGCTTCTGCCATTTTTTGTTTCACCTCTTCCATACCAGTAAAACGTTTTCCTTTGAGGACTTTTTTTTTTTAGATTAAAAAATATAGTTTATTTAAAAGTAAATTAGGAGAGAAAGAGAAGGGAGGTGGGGGAGGGGGCCAAAACCAGGAAGCATGGTGACAGCCATAGTTCAAAGAGCACATGGCCACACCAGGGTCTAGCAAGGCAATGGCCCCCTTTGAGGACTTTCTTCATCTGGGGAAACAAACAAAAAAATCACTCGGGATGAGATCAGTGAATAGGGAGGATAGGGCACGGGGGTCATGCCATTTTTGGTCAAAACTGCTGAACACTCAGTGCAGGGTGGGCAGGTGTCTCGTAAATCACCCATCGTGAAATCGGGAAACGTGTTGAAAGAATCTAAAAAAAATTCATTGAAGCCAAACACAGCTTCTCACAGTAACACTAACTAGCTAGGTGGTACACAGATGCTGATGGGTTCCTAGAATACTTACCTAGTGGCAGAAGCCTGTACTACAAGGGTCCCGTCCTCCCAAAGATGATTCTGGATTTTTGGGGGTCCCCTTTTATACAGCTCAGTGGTTTTTAGTATAGTCACAGAGTTGTACAACCCTTGTCACTATATGATTTCAGAATATTTTCATCACCCCAAAAAGAAACCCCATCAGCATCATCCCCCAACCCCAACCTGGCCTCCACAATCTACTTCCTGTTCCGTGGACTTGCCCTTTCTGGATTCTATTTACTTCATGTAAATAAAATCATAGGTTGTGTGGTCTTTTGTGACAGGCTTCTTTCACACAGCATCATGTTTTCAAGGTTCATGTTGCAGCATGTTTACATGTATATTTTAAAAAACAAGTTGAGGTTGGAGGTTGGGCACAGTGGCTTATGTCTGTAATTCCAGCACTTTTGGGAAGCCAAGGCAGGAGGATGGCTTGAGCCCAGGAGTTCAAGACCAGCCTGGGCAACATCGTGAGACTTCATCTGTACAAAAAATTAAGAAATTAACCAAGCATGGTGATGTGCACCTGTAGTCCCAGCTACTTGGGAGTCGGAGGCAGGAGGATCACCTGAGCCCAGGAGGTTACGGCTGTGGTGAGTTGTGATTATGCCACTGCACTCCAGCCTGGGCCACAGAGTGAGACCCGACTCAAAAAAAAACAAAAAACAAAAATTGAGCTCATATTGAATATGAGTTATCCTGTTTCCTTCATTTATATGTTTTAAACATTTTTCCCTCATCATTAAATCGTCTTTGAAAAATAGTTGTTGTTTTTTCTGGGCCTGCTAAAGTCAGTAAATTTATTCTGAAGCCTTTTAATATTTGGTTTCATAATTATTTAGATTACATTGTAAACTTAATTAACAGTATTTTAAGTGGAATAATACCTTTTTTCTCTATATTTTATTATTGAGATGTGGGTTACAAGTCAGAATTACAAAAAATAGTTTTTAACAACTATCTATAATAATGCATCAAATTTGTGTACAGTGACGATTGAATTCTGACTTGTAGTTTTCCAGTTTTTCCACCATTATAAACAAAGTTTTTATGAGCAATTGTACATGTTTTTTATGGTTTGTTTTATATTGTATTTTTTAGAGCAGGGTCTCATTCTGTTACCCAGGCTAGAGTGCAGAGGTGCGATCACTGCCCACTGCATTCTTCAATTCCTGGGCTTAAGTGATCCTTCCATCTCAGTCTTCCAAATAACTAAGTGCACAGTACTGTTCCTGGCTAATTTTCTCTTTTTAAATTTTATATTTTGTAAAAATGGGGTCTTGTTGCCCAGGCTGGTCTTGAACTCCTGGGCATAAACAATCCTCCTGCCTCAGCCTCCAAGTAGATGGGACCACAGACCACACACTATCATACCTGGCTTTTTTTGAAAAAGGAATGAATGAATCACTAAATACAAATCTTTGCGGTATTTCCCATTCTTCTTTTAAGAAAGATGCCTAGAAGTGGACTTAACTGGGTGAAAAAACAGGAGCATATTCAAGGCTCGTGTTTCTTACTGCAGCTGGTTTTCTAGAAAGGTTGACTTGACTTGAAGTTATTCCAAGGACATCTTCCCCCATCTCAGAGGAAAACCAAATCCCTTCCAATGGCCCAGGAGGCCCTGTACGTCCTGGACCTGTTCCCTTTGTCATGGCTTCCCTCTGTCCCATCATCCATCTCTGCTCCAGCCTGCTGGCTTCCTTGTTGGTCCCAAAGACACCAGACCTGCTTGTGGGTTTGGAGGCCCACCAGCCTCTGCTGCTGGTCCCTGGGCCTGGAACAACAGCCCTCTCCAGCCTCCACCCAGCTCCTTCAGGCCTCTACTTACACCCTTCTCGATGAGGTCCTCCTGTTAAAAAGCATCACCCCAGCATTCCCTATCTCCTCTCTCGGCTTTATTTTTATTTTTTCTCCATAGTACTTACCACTTTTTAATATAATACATAATTTACTTACTTATTTTCCTATCTCTACCTGCTAAAATTAATCATTAGGGCCTGGTCTGGTGCATAGCATGGGTAGGAAGACAGTGAAAGGCTTGAGCCACTGCACCCGGCTGATGATGTGATGTTTTAAAAGTGGCAATAAGTCAATGGACAATATCCCATAGTTAATGGCCTCGGGGTTGAGCTCTCAGCAGAGGAAGCAAACTCAAGCCAGACATGGTGGCTCACGCCTGTAATCCCGGCACTTTGGGAGGCCGAGGTGGGAGGATCGCTTGAGCCCAGAAGTTTGAGACCAGCCTGGACAACATAGCGAGATCTCATCTCTAAAAAAAAATCAGAAAATTAGCTGGGCATGGTGGTGGACACCTGTAGTCCTAGCTACTCGAGAAGCTGAGGTGGGAAGATGGCTTGAGCCCAAAAGGTCAAGACTGCAGTGAGCGGTGATCGGTGATCGTGTCACTGCACCCCAGCCTGACTCAAGATAAATAACAAAAGTGTCAGATCTAGTCTGTGGCTAGCACCAAGAGCCACTCCGATACAATTGGGGCCTCCTCCTCCACTCCCACTCTGGCCTTCTTTCCAGCATCAGTGGGAGGCTCCTGCCTGTCCTGGGTCCTCATCTGGAGCAAATTGGAAACGCAGCTGCCTCCAGGGCTGTCTGATCTGCCCTGTAGTGAGACTTGCAAGAAACTGACCTGACAGACAAGCCTGCTTGGGACTGGGGACAGCAAACCTTCCCACACAGAATGGAGTCCCCCGGGGCTCCCCACTGAGCTTCTGGCCCCTGACTGCCCAAGAGGCAATTCCGGTGCTATGGCCTCACCAGGACCTGCCAGGGAGCCAGGGGCGCCTATGCCCAAACAAGGACAACAGCCAGCAGTCCTCCGGAGAGCCGGCTGTTTCCTGCTCAGCTGCCCTGCCACACAGGCGAGGGGGCGGGAGAGGAAGAGCCCAGAGCCAGGGACACAGGGAAATCCCTTCCCGGCTGGTCTGGCAAAGCAGCAGGGTATCCCTCAGGAACCGCCCATTGTGTGGTCCTTCCAGCCAGACTCCTCGGGTCTCCAGGGAAGGCACAGCATCCAAATTTCCAGGCCCCATACAGGGTTTTTTTTTCTTTTACTTTGAGTCAGGATCTTACTCTTGTCACCCAGGCTGGAGTGCAGTAGCAGGCTCACGACCACTGCAGTCCCAACCTGCTGGGCTCAGGTGATCCTTCCACCTCAGCCTCCCGAGTAGCTGGGACTACAGGCATGCACCACTATGCCCACTAATTTTTTGATTTATTGTAAAAATGAGGTCTCACCAAGTTGCCTAGGTTGGTCTCCAACCCCTGGGCTATGGCACTCCTCTTGCCTCTGCTTCCCAAAGTGCTGGGATTACAGGTGTGAGCCACCATGTCTGGCTTACAGTGATTTTTTGTTGTTGTTTTTAAATTTTTGTAGAGATGGGGGTCTTGCTATGTTACCCAGGCTGGTCTTGAACCCCTGACCTCAAGCAATCCTCCTGCCTTGGCCTCCCAAAGTGCTGGGATGAAAGGCTTGAGCCACTGCACCCGGCTGATGCTGCGATGTTTTAAAAGTGTCAATAAGTCAATGGACAATATCCCATAATTAATGATCTTCAGGGTTGAGCCCTCAGCAAAGGAAGCAAACTCAGAGGGTCCGGTGACAGTGTTGCTCTAAGTTACTTTCACTAGCTACCAGACCACCTTTAGAGCCAAAGGGCTCCCCTCCTGATGTGCCCCATAAGGATATTGCCCACCCAGGCCCCTCAGGGGACCCTGCCACTGCCAAGGGCCACCCACTCCTGGCTCAGAATACTCTGGAATTCCTCCTTTAGGATGGCCACTGGAGCCCAAAATTGTTCCCTTTAATTTTTTTTTTTTTGGAGTCAGGGTTTCACTCTGTTTCCCAAGCTGGAGTACAGTGACATAATCATGGCTCACTGCAGCCTTGAACTCTTGGGCTCAGGTGATCTGCCTGCCTCAGCCTCCTGAGTAGCTGGAACCACAGGTGCATGCCACCATGCGTGGCTAATTTTTCTATTTTTTGTAGAAACAGGGTCACTTTGCTGCCCAGGTTGTTCTCTAATTCCTGGGTTCAAGCGATCCTCCTGCCTCAGCCTCCCAAAGTACTGGGATTACAGGCGTGAGCCACTGAGTCTGGCCTGGGATATCTTATTACAGATTCATTCATTCATCCAACAAATATTTGTTGGAAACAGTTGCAGACTGTTTAATGGTCACACATTTTTTACAGTCTTCTCATCAAGAATTAAGTGGTAGATTCCCTTGTCACTACTTCAGCCTGCAGAATTTGGTGGAAGCTCTGCCTTGTGACTGAGGCCACTTCGCTTTAGCCTCGTTTTCTGAGAAGCTGTATCTACGTATGAGGTCTCTGATGACCCTGAGGTTGCCAGGCTGGGAGACAGCTTGCAGGCTCCAGTTGGCATTCCCAGGGGAGCCCAGCCTCCCAGACACCTGCCATGGGAGGGAGGAAGACATCTCCAAAGTGGGTCCTCCCAGCCCTTCGAGTCACCCCCCACCACCCCCCACCAGTTGGGTCTTCATGAGGCCCCAGATGTCATGAAACAGAGGTGTACGCTCCTACCTGGGCCCTTCTGAGCCTGTGACTTAATAAAGTGTTTGCTGTGTTTGGAAAGCCCATTACGCCTAAGAGACAGCCAGGATAAGGACCTACTGTGTACCAGGTGCAGATAAACAAGGGCAGAGTCCCTTCTCATGTGGGCAAACACCCCAACTGGGGAAGACAGGTAATGAAAACAAACAAAAAAATAAAACTGAGGGCTGTGATCATGGCTGTTGGGCTACCTTGGGGAAGGGGTTGGGTCAGGGAACGTCTATCTGAGAAGGTGATATTTGGGATGAAACCAAGTGACAACAGAAGAATCGGGTGGAACAGCAACCACAAAAGTGCTAACGATGCTGGGAAAGTGGGAAGCGGTGAGGAAGGGCCTGAGTAGAGGCCGGAGATGCAGGTGGGCCACCCTACTGGGACTTGAGGCAAGAGATCTGGTCTGTACATTAAGGATATGGCTCCAGATGCTGTGCAGGGGATGATGAGGGCGCAGTGGAGACAGAGAAGAGCCTCATGTCTAATCCGGGTCAGCAACAGTGGTGGCTGGTATGGGGAGGTCACAGTGGAGATGGTCAGAAGATGGAGAGGGGCTGTGTTGAAGGCAGAGCCGTCAGTTCTCATGAAGGGACTGGTTGTAGGAAGCAAGGGACAGAGGAGAGGAAAGACAGGTCTAGACTTTTTCTATGTCAAGAAACATAATATTTTTTGAGTCAGGGTCTCACTCTGTTGCCCAGGCTGAAGTGCAGTAGCGTGATCACAGCTCACCGCAGCCTCAATTTCCAGAGCTCAGGTGATCCTTCTGCCTCAGCCTCCCAAGTAGCTGGGACTACAGGTGTATGCCACTATGCCTAGCTAATTTCTTTTTCTTTTTCTTTTTTCTGTTGCTCAGGCTGGTCTCGAACTCCTGGTTTTGTGATCCTCCCGCCTTGGCCTTCCAAAGTGCTGGGCCACCATGCCCAGTCTCCCTACGTCAAGTATTTTTGGATTGTATTCTAGGCA
This sequence comes from Tarsius wallacei, assembly GCA_963574415.1. Taxonomy (NCBI): domain Eukaryota; kingdom Metazoa; phylum Chordata; class Mammalia; order Primates; family Tarsiidae; genus Tarsius; species Tarsius wallacei. The sequence continues at coordinate 29,455 of CAUYQG010006727.1, forward strand.
TTGTGGGTGCTATTTTGTGTAGACTCTGGACTTTGTTATATTTCTGAAGAGCATCAATGTGTGTTTGTGTGTTTTCCCGTTTTATTTTATTTTTTGAGTTGGAGTCTCACTGTGTCACCTAGGCTGGAATGCAGTGGCACACTCACGGCCACTGCAGCCTCAACCTGCTGGACTCAGGCGATCTTTCTGCCTCTGCCTTCCAAGTAGGCATACACTGCAGGCATACACTACAGGCATACACTACAGGCATACACTACCACACTTGGTTAATTTTTTTATTTACTATATAGACGAGGTTTTGCCAAGTTTCCCAGGCTTGTCTGGAACCCCTGAGCTCAGGCAATCCTCTCGCCGAGGCCTCCCAAAGTGCTGGGATTACAGGCTTGAGCCACCACACTCAGCATTACCTGTTTTATAAAGCAGTAAACTTGGCTTGACTCCAGCTGCAAACTCTTGGGCAGTGGATGGAGTCTCAGTTCAGCTTTCTTTGCCATACCTGGGCTGTTGGCAGTGTCCCCAGGTATGTGTGGTTCAGGGCTCAGCCAGAGATTTGGACAGAGGGAACACACAGAATTCTGGGCTTCTTCTATCTGGTTCTCACCTTCTGGGGCTCCCCCCTCACATGCTGAGACTCTGTCTTCTGGTTCTTCAAGGCAGGGAGACCTTGGGTTTCCTATCAGAGTTTCAGCCACACTGTTATGGTCAGAGTAACGCTCGGCTACTCCCCTTGATACCAATAGATCAAAGGGGCAGGGAACTGGTAGAAAGAAGTTTATTTCTGAGTTTGAATCCGGGGAGCAGAGCCAGACTCAAGGTCTTTCTAAAATGATTCTGCTTACTCTCCAGGCTTTTACAGTTCACTTTTATAAGTCCAGAGTTGTTAACACTTATACATTAGCCAAGTGACCAGCAGAGCATTATATAGAACTTGAGTTGAGTTTCAGCAGCATTTATTGATAGAGACATTTTTCTGTCCAGACTTCCTGGTATAAGAAGTATCTCATAGCTTTTATCAGTAGGGCCTGGCAGAAGCGTTAATCAAGCTTGCCATAGACTAAAGGGAATTTACAAGGCCTAAGACATCATGTATTACGTGAAAGTTATACAAATCACAAAACTTATAGCTACATTGATACAAAAGTTATACAACTCACAAGGCTTACGATTACATTGATACTATATTATTCAAACTCACAATCACTCAGAAAAAAAGAGTAAATGGAGATTTGCATATTTCAGTTGATTGGGCACAGGCTACAGGGAAATCAGGGATCTCCTGAAGCTACTTACTGAAAGTGCATAGGAAATAAAGGGAAGCGCACCTTTTATTAGCTCTCAGGAATATTGTTCAGGAATGTACAGGAGCACTTGAGCCCTAGCCATGCCCTTCTCTAGGGGCTGTGACAATATGGACAGACAGACATTAGCGGGTTTCTGCATCAACACTGCATAGTACAGCTGGGAGCTGCTTTCAAGCTAAAAGCCATAAGAACACACATGAAAGCCTCTTCCAACATGCCATTGCTTTCTTCCAAGTGCACTGCCTCCTCCTGCCTGTCTTCGTTCACTCCACAGTGCCTTTAGGGAGTTTTTGTGTGTGTCTGTGTGTTTTAATTAAATCTTTACTTTGAGATGGCTATAGAATCACATGTAGTTGTAAGGCCCTTGACCCTATCCCCAGTTTCTCTCGGCCCTTAAACCAATCCCCAGTGTCTCTCAATGTTAACACCTTGCCAAACTGTAGTCCAATGTCAATCGGATCAGGATGATGACATTGACCCAAGATACAGAACATTTCTATCTCCACAAAGACCCATTGAATAGCCACAGTCCCTTCCTCCCACCCTACCCTTTTTTTCTTTTTCTTTTCTTTTCTTTCTTTCTTTCTTTTTTTTTTTTTTTTGAGTTGGAGTCTCATTCTATCTCCCAGGTTGGAGTGCAGTGGCATGATCACGGGTAACTGCAGCCTTGACCTCCTGGGCCCAGGTGATCCTTCTGCCTCAGCCTCCTGAGTAGCTGGGACTGCGGGCTCATGCCACCACACTTGGCTAATTTTTCTATTTTTTTCTAGAGAAGGGGTCTCACTTTGTTGCCCAGGCTGGTCTCTAACTCCTGGGCTCAAGCAAACCTCCCGCTTTAATCTCCTAAGTGCTGGAATTATAGACATGAGCCACCGCACTCGGCCCACCCTGCCCTTTTAAATCATGGTAACCATGAATTTTATCTCCATTTCTGATATTTTGTTATTTCAAAAATATTCTACAAATGGAATCATATAGTATGTGACCTTTTGGGGACAGAGTTATTGTTGTTATTTTTTCTTAGAATCGTTTTCTGGAGATTCACCCAAGTTGCATGTACCAATAGTTCATTCCTGTATTTCATGGCATGAACATGCCACTGTTTGTTTAACCATTTACCTGTCAGAGGCCGATTCCAACTTTTGGTTGTTACAAATAAAACTGCGGTGAGCTGGGTGCAATGGTTCATGCCTGTAATACCAACACTTTGAGAGGCAGAGGTGAGAGAATTGCCTGAGCCCAGGGATTCAAGATCAGCCTAGATAACTTGACAAGATCTTGTGTCTACAATAAATCAAAAAAATTAGCCAGATATGATAGCACGCACTTGTAGTTCCAGCTACTCAGGAGGCTGAGGCAGAAGGATCACCTGAGCCCAGCAGATCAAGACTGCAGTGGCTGTGAGCATGCCACTGCACTCCAGCCTGGGTGACAGAGTGAGACTCTGACTCAAAAAAACAGGACAAAAATCATTCATATACAGGTTTTTGTGTGAACGTAAGTTTTCATTTCTCTGTAATAAATGCCTAGGAGTTCATTGTTGGGTTAGATGGAAGTTGCATGTTTAGTTTTATTTTAAAGAAGCAGCCAAGCTGCGTGCAGTGGCCCATGCCGGTAATCCCAGCACTTTGGGAGGCCAAAGCAGGAGGATCACTTGAGCTCAGAAGTTCAAGACCAGACTGGGCAACATAGCAAGACCCTGTTTCTTTTCTATTCTTTTTTTTTTTTTTTTTTGAGTTGAAGTCTCACTCCATTGCCCAGGTTGGAGTGCAGTGACATACTCACGGCCACCCCGGCATCTACCTGCTGTGCTCAGGTGATCCTTCTGCCTCAGCCTTCCAAGTAGCTGGAACTACAGGTGTGCACTACCACACCTGGCTAATTCTTTGATTCATTGTAGAGACGAGGTCTCACCAAGTTGCTCAGGCTGTTCCCGAACCAGTGGACTCAGGTAATCCCCTCACCCCAGCTTCCCAAACTGCTGGAATTACAGGTTTTGTTGTTTTTTTTTTTTTTAAGGAAAAAAAAACGGGGGGTTAGGAACAGTGGCTCCCACATGCAATCTCAGCACTTTTGGGACGTCTAAGCCAGAGGATCGCTTGAGCCTAGGAATTTGAGACCAGCCTATGCAACAGAGCAAGACTTTGTCTCCACAAAAAATCAAAAAATTAGTTGAGTGTGGTGGCACATGCCTGTAATCCCAGCTACAAGGGAGGCTGAGGCAGGAGGATCATTTGAGCCCTGGAAGTCAAGGCTGCAGTGAGCTGTGATCATGCTACTATACTCCAGCCTGGGCAACAAAATGAGACCAAGATTAAAAACAACATCAACAAAAACTTGTCAGGTGTAGTGCCTCACGTCTGTAATCACAGCACTTTGGGAAGTGGAGGCAAGAAGATTGCCTGTGTCCATGGATTCGAGACCAGTCTGGGCAACTTGGCAAGACCTTGTCTCTATAATAAATCAAAAAATTAGCTGGGCATAGTGGTGCATGCCTGTAGCTTCAGCTACTTGGGAGACTGAGGTGGAAGGATCGCCTGAGGCAAGCAGGTCGAGGCTGTGGTAGCCATGATCATGCCACTGCACTCCAGCTCAGCTCCCAGTGACACTGGTACAGTAAGAAGATGCTGCTGCCCTACAAGACCCACAAGCAGGAGGAGACACAGGGCACCACAGACGCAGGGCCGGTGCCCGAGGGGAGGTCCTGGAGCAGGGGCTGCTGGGAAACCCAGACCCCGCCCCCCCATAGCCTTCCTTCACCCAGTGCCTCTGCCCCACTGGGCCTGTAGGACAGAGAGGTTGAGCTATCCGAGGAAGGTGGTGGAGAGGTCCTGGCTGGTCCCGGGAGACCTCCGGCCTCCCTTCAAGGCTCCTGTAGCCTCTGAGGAGGCCTCCCTTCAAGGCTCCTGCAGCCTCTGACGCAGCCAAAGACCTGGCTTATCTCATGCCTTAGAGGTATTTGGAGTTGAGCCTGGGAGTCATTCAAATGGAAGCCACATGTCACAGCAGTTTGGTAGAAAAACACTAATGTCACCTGTTGGAAGATACAGATTTTCCCCAGAGCTTTTTGACTTCTCTTCAGGGCCTGGGGTTTCATTTCTTTTTGCTTTGTAGCTAACTTTGTCTTTATGGTTCTCTCACTCTCTCTTAGTTCATTTCTCTTAACCTCTCTCCCAGTCTTCTCTCTCCCCTCTCTCTCCCTCTTTCTCTGTCTCTCATTCTATATTCCTATCAGCCATTGTCTCTCTATCTCAGTCTTTTGTCTCTGACTCTCTCTCTCTCTCATGATTTCTCTCCGCCTCTGACTATCTCTGTCTATCTCTCTCACGCTTTCTCTGTCTCTCTCAGTCTCTAACTGTATGTCTCACACACTTTCTTTGTCTCTCTCAGTCTCTGGCTCTATCTCTCTTACGCTATCTCTGTCTTTCTCAGTCTCTGGCTCTATCTCTCTCATGCTTTCCCTGTCTCTCCCAGTCTCTGTCTCTCTTTGTCTATCTTTCTCACACTTTCTCTGTCTCTCTCAGTTTCTGGCTCTCTCTATCTCTCGCACTCTTTCTCTGTCTCTCTCAGTCTCTGTCCCACTCAGTCTCTAGCTCTCTCAATGTCTCTTATGCTTTCTCTGTCTCTCTCAGTTTCTGGCTCTCAGTCTCTGACTCCATTTCTCTTGCACTTTCTCTGTCTCTGGCTCTTTCTGCCTCTCTCTCTTGCTAGGTTTGGGTGGTGCAGACAACGAGGAACCTGCAGGACTTCAGGGTTCTGGCTCTGTCCCTTCACCATGATCCCATTTCCATCCCCACCGGGGCAGAGGCTGGACTGGGAGGGAGAAGGACTGTGACCCTGTGGGGTCCAGGCTCTGGCAGTTTCTTCTCTGGAGGTTGAGAAGAGGGGGCAGCCACTTCCTTATAATGAAAATGAGAATGTTTCCAATCAAGCCACACACCATAACCCCAAATAAGAAGAGCCAAAAGCCTTAGAAAACCAGACTTTCCCTTTCTTGCCCCAAACCAGCCATATTCTAGGAGTTCATGGAAGTCGGCCTGCCACATGCATTCACTTACACACCCCCACAACTCCCTCCTGGATACACTTGAGATAAAAGTGTGTATATGGTCACCAAAAGACACGTTCAAGAAGTATCACAGCAGGCAGGGCATGGTGGCTCATGTTTGTAATCCCAGAACTTTGGGAGGCTGAGGCAGGAGGATCACTTGAGGCCAGAAGTTCAAGACCAGCCTGGGTAACATAGTGAGACTCTGTCTCTAGGAAAAAAAAAAAAAAAGGAAGCATCATAGTGGCATTAATCACAATCACCCCAAATTAGAAACTGCCCAAATGTCCAACAACAGTAAAATGGACAAAGACACTGAATAAATAATAATGAACAATGAATAAATGGATAAATTAATCAATTCCATTCCACAGAATACTCTCCAACATTGAAAATAAACAACCTATGGCTATACCCAAAGACATCATGTTTAGCAAAAGAAGCCAGGTATAAAGAGCCCACACTGGGTGAATCCACGTTTATAAAGTGCAACAGGTACAATCAATCTCTGCTGTCTGATGACAGGCCTGCCTCCACTAGACTGGAGGGGGCATGAAGAATTTGGGGATTTCCTGGGGCTGGGATCACAGTGGCTCTTGGCCTGGGTGCTGGTTACCCAGGTGTGTTCAGTTGGTGAGATTTTGGCAAGATGTCCACTTATGGCATGTGTACATTTCTATGTATCTATGTTATACCTAAATAAGTTAAAAACACGAAGCAAGCTGGGCGTGGTGGTACGCGTCTGTAATTCCAGTTACTCAGGAGGCTGAGGCTGAAGGATCACCTGAGCCCAGCAGGTTGAGGCTGTGGTAACCATGAGGCACTGCACTCCAGCCTGGGTGACAGAGTGAGACTCAAAAAAACAACAACAACAACTAAAAACTAAACTAAAACAAAACAAAACAAAAAAACTCCATAAAGCAGCCTTCTCACCTACTGTCTTAGTCTGTTTGTGTTGCTAGGAAGGAAACCGAGATTAGTTAATTAATAAAGAAAAGAGGTTGGCTGGGTGCAGTGGCTCACGCCTATAATCCCAGCACTTTGGGAGGCCGAGGTGAGAGAATTGCCTGAGTCCATGGGTTCAAGACTAGCCTGGGCAAATTGGCGAGACCTCATCTCTACAATAAATCAAAAAATTAGCCAGGCATGGTAGCATGTGTCTGCAGTTCCAGCTATTTGGAAGGCTGAAGCAGAAGGATCACCTGAGCCCAACAGGTTGAGGCTATGGTGGCTGTGAGCCACTGCACTCCAGCCTGGGTGACCGAGTAAGACTCAAAAAAACCTAAAAAACCCAAAAAACGAAACTAAAACAAAACACAAACCAGCTATCTTACCTACTGTCTTAGTCTGTTTGTGCTGCTAGGAAGGAAACTGAGATTGGGTAACTTATAAAGAAAAGAGGTTTACTTGGTTCATGCTTCTGTGCCAGCCAGCATCTGCATCTGAGGCCTCGGAAGCTGCCAGTCATGGTGGAAGGAGATGGGGAGTTGGCTGTACAGAGATCACATGGTGAGAGGGGCAGTGAGAGAGAGAGGAGGAGGCCCTGGCCCCCTTCCTCAACCAGCCGTTGCCATAAGAAGGGGCTTGTTACTTCGCCATTCAGGAAGGATCCTCCCCCATGACCGAAACACCTCCCACCGGGCCCCACATTCAACACTGGGGTTCAGATTTCAAGCTGGGCATGGTGGCTCATGCCTGTAATCCCAGCACTCTGGGAGGCTGGGGCAAGAGGATAATCTGAGCCCAGGGGTTTGAGACTAGCCTGGGCAACATGGTGAGACCTCATCTCTACAATAAATCAAAAAGTTAGCTGGGCATGGTGGTGCGTGTCTATGGTTCCAGCTACTTGGAAGGCTGAGGCAGAAGGATCACCTGAGCCCAGCAGGTCGAGGCTATGGTGGCCGTGAGTGTGCCACTGCACTCCAGCCTGGGTGACAGAGTGAGACTACTACTCAAAAAAAAAAGAAAGAAAGAAAGAAAAAGAAAAGGAAAGAAAATGGTAAACATATAGAAAATAGAATGTGCCCATTGGTGACCCAATTTAATCATTGTCAATTTGTGAGCAACCTTGCTGCGTTTCCACCTGACACACTCTTCACCTTTCATATTACTTTGAAACAAATTCCAGCCATCATTTGATTTTTGTCTGTGAAGATTTCACTAAAAAGCATAATGTTTTCATCCGAAAAACTCCTTTAAACTGAGGTCTGAACAATTGAGGTCTAAACTGTCAGCTCTCTCTGACTCAGTGGAATTTTTAATTGAACCCTGAACTGAAGAATGGAGCAGTGACTGTGGCCTTCGGGGCCTCATCTCCCAGTGGAGAGATTGGGAGGTGAGGCCTTTTGGGGGGTGAGAAGTTGGGGGTCTGTTGGTGCAACCTGTTAACTACTGTCCCTGCTGCTCATAAGGTCGACCTTGTCATTATCCCCGATCAGAAACTCTCACAAGAGCGTCTCTGAGTCCCATTCCAAGTGTGTTCCTGGCTCGTAAGTTTCAAATCTTTAGATCTTGTTCCCATTCAAATCGGTGGGCTAGGATTGCTTTTAGGTCCGGGGGGAGAGGAGCAGGGGTAGAACTGCCTGCCATTTTAGGAGCTGTGGGTCAACCACCGGCCCCTCTGAGTTCCTGGGGCTTCTGATCATGACCCGAGTCAGGAGACCTCCCAGTCCTGACACAGAGAGGGCAGCGGGGTCCTGCCCTCCTCCCTGTGGGGTGGCCACTGAATGATCACAGGCTGCATCTGGGAGCTCAATTTATTCCGTTTGGCTCTTATAGCCTTTAAAAAATGTGAGGACCATTTGCCAACACTGACCAGCTGGGAGGGTTTCCATAAAATAGTTCTTTTAAAAAAAAATTTATTTGAAAGATGTGGGGTGTAATTCAGGGTTAGGTATACAAATGGTCATTGTACGGGTAAAGTTTGGGCCTCACTTGGGTCCCCACTTCACCTGGCTTAGATCAGGTACTCTTATTGAAGATGTGTGCCCCGGCCCCCCAATCCCTTTATTATAGTATCATGATAATTGTTCAGGGTCCACTTATGACCCTGAACAATTATGAGTGAGAACATGTGGTACTCAGTTCTTTGTTTCTGTGATATCCATTTTCCTCCTTTGATGGAGGAAAACCCAACCACTACTCTCCCCAGCTTCTCAGAGGGCAGACTGGAGACCGGACCCCCACTGCCTACCCAGAAGCCTCCTGCCAGTGATGGACAAATGTAGGTGAACATCCCAGTTCCTCTTCCCTCCGCGGGCAGCTCTGAAACCTGTCTGTGCAGTGTCCTGGGGCCCTGGGATCCTTAGTCCCAGCTGCCCCCAGTGGTGACTGCACCAACACGCTGAGGGGGCTTAGTCCCCATCCCTGTCTCCCGCTGTCCAGTGGTGTCTCCAGGTACTGCCTTCCAAATAATCGACTTGAACTCCATCCTTCTTCACTTCTGGGAGAATTCGACCCCAAATTCCATCAACCAGCTCCCCACCCCACCCCACCCCAGTCATGAAAGCTGCCCCCCCACCACAGGGCGGGTCCCTCGGAGTCCGCGGGGAGCCAGTCGTTGTGCAAGGGCGGCTTGCCTGGAAGACCAAATAAGCCTCTGCATTCTGGAAAAGATCGGGTCAAATAGCATGTCATTTAGAAAAGCTCCCGAGTCCGGGGCTTCCCGAGCCCTGCAATTACGGCCTCTCTCCGCGATCGCCTTAAACGCCGGGTAAGCAGCTATTGACTCTCGGCTCGGGCGCCACGGGCCAGCTCTAAGTAGATCACGACAAACTCACAGCCCGGGCACTGAACGCCTATTTGCGAGTCGCAGCCGCCCGGAGGTTGAGCCTTCGCGTGAGCCTGGCAGGCGGCGCCGGTCAAAGCCAAGCGGGGCGGCTCCGCCCCTGCCCCTCCTCCGCCCCTGCCGAGATGGGAGAAGCCGGGCTGTGAGCCTCACGCCAGCCTGGCTCCAAGGGCGGGAGCTTCGCGGTTTAACAACAGGCTGCTGCTTAACGGATGCGCAGATAAATACTTGTCAAAGAAATTCTAACCCATATTGGTGGGTTACTCTCCCTCCTGCCCTGCCACACTCCCTCCCTCCCTCCCTCCCTCTTTTCCTTCCTTCCTTCCTTCCTTCCTTCCTCCCCTTTCTCTCCCTTCTCCACTCCTTCCCTCTTTCCCCGTCTGCCTGCCTGCCTTCAAAAAGTATACACATGTTGTCATTGCTTGTAACTAAAAAGCCAGAGTCAACCTCCATGCCCATGGACATGGGCAGGTTAAGACCATTACCTCCCCCGATAGAATATTCTGTAGTCTTCTCAAAGAAAGCTCTTTATGCTCTGAGATAGAAATGCCTCCGAAGATACACTGTTTTAGTTTTTGTTGTTGTTTTATTTTTGTATTTGTTTTCATTAGAGACAGGGTTTCACTCTGTCACCCAGGCTGAAGTACAGTGGCAGGATCCTAGCTCACTGCAGCCTAGAACTCCTGGGCTCAGGTGATCCTCCTGCCTCAGCCTCCTGAGCAGCTGTGGTGTGCTACCACACCCAGCAAATTTTAATTTATTTCTTCAAGATGGGGTTTCACTACGTTGCCTAGGCAGGTCTTGAACTCCTGGTCTCAGGAGATCCTTCTACCTCGGCTTCCCAAAGCCCTGGGAGTACAGGTATGAGCCACCATGCCTGGTCCTCCAAGACACATGGTGGACCAAGTGGAAGAAGCACCACACTGAAGGTTGCTTGTGGAAAGAATGCTAATGCATGAAATACCTCTGAAAGCTGAACACTTTCCAGGGGTGGCCTCTGGGCAGGAGAAACAGAGCACAGAGGTTCAAGGGGGAGAAAGAGACTTCACTTTGTATATTTTATTTATTTTACTGCATACACACACACACACACACACACACACACACACACACATACATACAGAGGCTTCTAAAAACATATACCTATTTTAAGAAAGAAAAAACCTGTATTAAAATTGTAATATCCAATATATACTGCTAACAAAAGATGAATACAAGTCACGTTTGACTTCTGCAATTAGAAGAGGTGCTCAAAGTGGTTACCATCAGTGTCCAGACACTTCTGATGATAGCGAACTAAAAGTAATGCATAGATAACATCTCTCAAAATGTGTATACTTTTTTATTTTAGAGTCAGGGTCTCACTCTGTCAGACTGGAGTGCAGTAGCACAATCACAGCCACCACAGCCTCAACCTGCTAGGCTCAGGTGATCCTTCAGCCTGTCTTCCAAGTAGCTAGGACTATAGACGTGTGCCATCACTTTTGGTTAATTTTTTTTATTTACTGTAGAAACGAGGTCTTACCATGTTGCTCAGGCTGGTCTCGAACCCCTGGGTTCAGGCAATCCTCTCTCCTCTACCTTCCAAAGTGCTGGGATTATGGGTGTGAGCCACCGTGTTTTTTTGTTTGTTTGTTTTCTTTTGGCACTCCTGGTATGTGTGTGTGTGTGTATGTGTGTGTGTCTATTTTTTTTTTTTTTTTAAATCGGAGTCTCATTCTGTTGCCCAGGTTGGAGTGTAGTGGCATGCTCACGGCCACCGCAACCTTGACCTGCTGGGCTCAGGTGATCCTTCCACCTCAGCCTTCTAAGTAGCTGGAACTACTTGGAAGAGGACAGGTGCATGCCACCACGCCCGGCTAATTTTTTGATTTATTGTAGAGACCAGGTCTTGCCAAGTTGCCCAGGCTGGTCTCGAACTCTTGGGCTCAGGAAATCCTCCTGCCTCAGCCTCCCAAAGTGATGGGATTACAGGCATGAGCTACTGCATCTGGCCTACATGTTTATTTTTTAGTGCAACGTTGGTAAAAAGAAAGAAAAGGAAGCCCTGTTTCCTAGAACGCGTGCACACATCGGGGTGTGCATTTCCAAAACAGGCTTTGGAGTCCTGTGCACACCCCAGCCCAGTGCCCGCCTCTGAGCACATAACTGATACTCTCTCTCTTAAATAAAGCAAGGGTGCCCCCCCAAATCAGGCTGGCAGCTTCACTTCCAGACAGATACATCAAAAATGAGAAGAAAGCACTTTCACGACAGCACAGTGGACACACCTTCGTTCATCCCAGACACATCTGCTGAGGCCCTACTAAGTGCCCTTCAGTGTTCTAGGCTCTGGGGTTATAGCAGAGCAGGACAGACAAAGATCTCTGCCCCCTGGGACATACCTTCTAGCTGGAGGAGAAGAGGGGAGTAAATGATCAAGTTAAATAGTTAGAAGGTGTGGTGTGATAAATGGAGGTATGGTCTAGGGAGGGGAAACAGGAAAAGTGACTAGAATGTGCTAGAGGTGGGACCTGCAGTTCTAGAGAGGTCAGGGATGTCCTCATCCTAGGCCATGGGCCAGTGGGCTCTGAAGGCTTCTGGGGAAAAGTCGGAGGGACTAGCACATGCGGGGATGTTCTGTTCACCATTTGTACAGATGTCTGGATGCCTGGCAGCTCCTGGGAACTCCCAGAGGCCCAGTTGTATATGAACTTGGTTTCTATGAACTTGGATAAGTCAACCAGATACTCAAGAGTCAAGTAGAGTCAGAGGCAAAAGGGTACCCAGGGCTCTGAGAGAAAGGTGCCCCGCGGGGCCCAACCCCTTCCACAGGCTCAGATTTGGAGGAAGTAGGCTTGAAGGATTAAAACAATATTAAACGTTCCAAGAATACTTTGGAAATATCCCTCCACAGACCTTTGCGGCATGGGTTCTTTGGACTCCCTAGCCTGCAGAATGCGGCTTCAGGGACCTCCAGGACGTTCACCGAGGCCCCAAGTCCTGAGTGAGAAAACCTGCCTGCTTTGTTCTATGGGGTGTTTCCCAAACTTCTGTGATGAAAGAAGCTTTTTTTCAACTTACTGCTATGAATATCCCTGGACTCAGATGTCCACAGGCCCCTCCAGGTGACATTGAACTAGGAGGTTTCACTAGAATCATCCCTGGAGAAACCGTTTCATGCATCAGACACAGAAGTCTTTGCTTTCTGTTATGCCTGCTGTCAGAGTTGCTTTCAAGACTGTGGCCAAAAAAAGACAAGAGAAAAAGCCAAAAGTGAGGCAGAGCCTTGCCAGGACAAGGGATTGCTCGTTCTAGGTCAGTGGGATGCCTGTGTCCCTCTGTGGCATCTGGAACATGGAGACCCCGTGTCCTGCTTCTGGTGACTGCCCAGCTGTGGGAGCATAAGGAAGTCCCACCCCCCTATGTCCCTAAAACCTTGCCTTTTGCCTAATTATTGGGAGAAGGAGGAAGAGAACTTCCTAAAAATGAAGCCTGGGATTTCGATTCCAGGGTGTAGGCCTCTGGCAGAAACGAGGGCTATGCCTATGAGCGTCTTAAGACATATACGAGAATAGACAGGCATAGTGGCCCACGCCTCTAATCCCAGCACTTTGGGAGGCTGAGGCCGGAGGATTAGAGACCAGCCTAGGCAACATAGTGAGACCTCGTTTCTACAAAAAAATCAAAAAACTAGCCAGGTGTGGTGGTGCACACCTATAGTCCCAGCTACTCAGGAGACTGAGGCAGGAGGATTACCTGAGCCCAGCAGGTCGAGGCTGCGGTGGCCGTGAGCATGCCACTGCATTCCAGCCTGGACAACAGAGTGAGACACTGCTGGAAAAAAAAAAAAAAAAGGCAGGGCCTTTTTCTCTCTACCCCTGCCACCCTCCTAGTCCAAGCCACCATCACCCGTTCAGCCCCTGCTTGAATCCCCCCACTGTCCCTCTGCCCATTCCCCCAGCCCACTGTTTACAGGCCATTTAAGAGATCTTTCCAGACATGAATCTGGGTGGCAACCCCCATGAGGGCCACTGCCCAGTGTCCTGCCTTTGTCCCGAGAATAAAAGCTCAACCCCTTGATAGGGTCCAAGGACCTTTCCAGAGCTGACTGCAGCCCTGCCTCCACCACCCTCCTCCTCCTCTCCCCATCCTGCTCTCCCCTGTAGAATGCATTTCAGGCCTCTAAGTAAATAGGTCCCTGGGCTGTCTCTCCCCTCCCCTCCAAGAATGGGAGTGCTCTTCCCAGGGAACCAACCAGCCCACCCTTCCCCTCTCCCTGCAGTGATGATGCCTCTTCCTCTGAGAAGCCTTCCCTACCCCTCCCAAGTATTCCTCTGGCCTGTTTAAGTATCTCCTGCCAGCCTGAGTCCAGGAGGCCAGGGCTGTCCCTCCTGCACTCCATCACAGCCCCAACCACCAGCACTCGGTCCCAGCAACATGTGCCAAATGTACGGTGTGGGGACTCGGTCTGCCGGGACCTGCCTCTACATTCAAGTCCCCCCTGCAGCTTCAGGAGGCTGTTCTGCCCATGCGCAGAGGGCTGGGAGTGTGGAGGTGGGGAGTCAGCCTCCACCCCCAGCCTCAACCCATGAGGGGTAGGAGTTGGGGTGTAGACACCTCAGCTCCCTTCCTCCAGGAGGTCATTCTGAAAAGAGTACACCACGGTTTCCCAGGGAATCCCCTGCAACTGAGCTTGTGTCCACAGTGGTGACCTTGACCCTTGGCTGCCTGAAGGTTTGTTGAAAAGTCACTGGAATGGGGCAGCATGATTAACAGGAGAAAAGGCAAACTGAGTCATGTCATGTGTGTCCACGGGAACCTGAAGGAAGACCCCGTCCCCCAGTTTGGCTCAGCTTACAGACCACCCAGGCATAACAGGCTATCGGGGGTGGGGAGGAATTCCACTGAGGGGATTATAGGGAGAATGAGTGGATCTTACAGGAAGGGGAAGAAAAAACTACTATTCTTTTTTTTTTTTTTTTTAAGTTGGAGTCATACTCTGTTGCCCAAGCTGGAGTGCAGTAGAGTGCAGTGGCACACTCACAGCTACCGCAGCCTTGATCTGCTGGGTTCAGGTGATCCTTCTGCCTCAGCCTTCCAAGTAGCTGGAACTTTAGGCATGCGCCACCACACCTGGCTAATTTTTTGATTTATTGTAGAGATGAGGTCTCACAAGTTGCTCGGGCTGGTCTCGAACCTGTGAGCTCAGACAATCCTCTCACCTCGGCCTCCCAAAGTGCTGGGATTATAGGTGTGAGCCACCGTGCCCGGCAACTATTCTTGGTGTGATTGAATCTCAAGCAGATAAAGGAACTTGGACTTCTTTGGTGGTGCTGGGTGGTGGTGGTGGGGCAGTCAGAGAGATCTTGAGGCTTTTCCAGTTTAGCGCACCATTGTGTCATATTTGGCAGTATCAGTGTCTGAACCCCACCCCCTGCTTCCTAACATGCCCGTTTGGCTCCTCCTCTTCCCTGTCCCCCCCTCACCCATGTCTTCTGGGACCTTCTCCCGCGTAAACGCCTTGCCTGGGAGTCCTTGTCCTGGGGCCACTTTGGAGCGCTGTGCTCTGCAGTAGGGCTTCTCTTGTTTGTCCCAGACTAGGCCCTGCATTCCCTGCCCAGACATCACACCCAGCACACACGTGGAAGGGTGGGGGGGGGGGGCAGTGTCAGGAAGTCGAGAGACTGGTGACGTCTTGAAAAGGGGAGGCCTTGACTTGTGGGGATATTCCCTCAGTGGAAACTTCTCACTTGCTGCAGACTCCAGTGGCACAAGTGGGCTTCCCATGTGGGTCCCAGGCTTGGTGTCTGAGGAGGTCAGGAGTCCACACACCCATCCTACCGGACAGAGTTAGACAGGCTGCAGGACTTGAATCTGGAGAAGGGCTGGGGTAGGAGAGGTGGCAGCTAGGGAGAGAGGGTACCATCTTCTTACCTGGATTCCCTGGAAGTGTAATGACAACTGTGTCAACATCAGCAGCTGAGGTGAAAACAGGTGAAGATAATTTGTTTAAGGCAGTCCTAACCTCAAGTATGTCAAGCATGATGCTGGGGGTGGGTGGTATTTATGCAAGATGTCCCAACAAGAAAAGTCTGAGATCAAGTCAAGTGCCCCTTCTCTCAGAACAGGATGTCAGCCTGAGAGTCCCTGGGCTTTGGAGAGAATGATACGCCTGGATATTAAACTGTACAGCGTCACTATTTATTTATGGTGGTGAGAACACTGTCATCCTTCCCGGATGCTGATGTTTCTGATTCACTATACTTTCCTGGCCAGGGCCGAGAACGGAAGCCCAGCAGCTAGGGACCACACCAAGTGCCGGGGACAGCACTGGTGTGGGGTAGCGAAGTGGGGTGTCAACAAGGAGAAGGAACCGTGACCCTTGGACTTAATAAATTCAATGATCTTCGGCTGGCCTGGCCAGCTGCAGGCAGGACCAGGAGGCATTTCTGTGTCTACACAGTCAGAAGAGGCTGAGATAGCCTCTCCTCCTGCCCCGCCGCACACCTGCCTTCTGTCTACAACTCACCTGTGTCCCCTGCTTGGTCCAGCCCTAGGATGCTGGCTCTGCTGGTGATGAGATGGAGAGCTCGTGGCAAATAGGGCAAGGTGGGGCCTTGGGTCTGTCCACTTGGTCCCTCAGGTTCCCCATGTGTGCCTGTTTCATGTAACCCCCATTTTGCACAGGGGGAATAACGCCAAGGGGGCCAGGACCTGCCCACAGCCATGCCTCCTCCATCAAGGTGGACCTAACCTGCAAGCCCATGTCCTCCTGTCGCCCACATTCCCTCCTTGCTGCAGTCCATCTCCTTGGAATGATAAAAAACAGCCATCCAGGCATGGTGTCTCACGCTTGTCATCCCAGCACTTTGGGAGGCGGAGACGAAAGGATTGTCTGAGCCTAGAGGCTCGAGACCTGTCTGGGCAACATGGCAAGACCTCCTCTCTACAATAAATCAAGAAAAATTAGCCAGGTGTGGGGGCAGGCCTCTGTAGTTGCAGCTACTTGGACAGCTGAGTTGGAGAGATCACATGAGCCCAGCAGGTAGAGGCTGTAGTGGCTGAGAGAGTGCCACCACACTGCAGCTTAGGCGGCAGAGTGAGCCTCTGACTCAAACAAACAAGCAAACAAACAAAACAGCTTCCAGGAAAATAAGCCCCACAGAGACCTCAAAGCTTGAGAGAGGCCAGAGGACTGCTGGGGTTAGTCGTAAGGCACTAGAGGAAGGGTCTTCAAGGGACATCCCAAGGAGCCCCTGAATGCCACGGAGGGACGTCTGGGACTGTGACGGGGGCTGTGGCTCCCCACCCTACTGCACCCGGCTCACAGATCCCAGTGCTCATCTGTTTTACATTTTGAGGTTCCACACTGGATGTTATCTAGAGAATTCCACAACTAGAACACAAGTATGGGGTCGATCGACAGAGGTGCCACAGCCAAACCGTGGACAGATAGTCAGCCAACATGCAGGACTGAACTAGGGACACCCGCCTCAACTCGGGCAAGTCTCGAAAGCATTGTGCTAAGTGAGAAACGCCAGACCCAAAAGGCTGCATACCATCTGGCTCCAGCGATATTCCAGAAAAGACAAATCTACAGGGACAGACTACAGCTCGGTGGCTGCCAGGAACTGGGAAAGGATGGGTTGACCACAGAGGGTCGCAGGTCCTGTGTTTATGGGAATATTTCACATCCTGACAGTGGCGGTGGTTACCCGACACTTGACAAATTTCATAGACCCATGCACTAAAAACCAGCCAGGTATGGTGGTATACACACGTAGTCCCAGCTACTCGGGAGGCCCATGTAGGAGGACCTCTTGAGCCCGGAATTAAAGGCTGCTATGAGCCATGATCATGCCACTGCACTACATCCTGGGCAACAGAGTGAGAACTTGACTCAAAAATAAAAATCAAAAGAGTGGCTGTTACTGTATGTCAATTATACCTAAATACATCTGAATGTTTTATTTATTTTTATTTTGAGTTAGAGTCTCACTCTGTTGCCCAGACTGGAGTGCAGTGGCACACTCACAGCCACCCCAGCGTCAAACTGCTGGACTCTGGCGATCCTTCCGCCTCAGCCATCCAAGTAGCCAGACCTACAGGCATACACTACCATGCCCAGCTAAGTTTTTTTTTTTTTTTTTTTTGATTGTAGAGACAAGGTCTCACCATATTGCCCAGGCTGGTCTCAAACCCTCAGGCTCAGGCAATCCTCACCTCAGCCTTCCAAAGTTCTGGGATTACAGGCTTGAGTGACCTTGCTCAACCCTGAATATATATATTTTAAATGGCATGGACATCACAGCCTGAGAAATCCTTTATTCTAAAGTCTTTATGAACTGTTAAAAAAAGAAAGTAAGGCCGCGCTCGGTGGCTCAGCCTGTAATCCCGTGCCTTTGGGAGGCTGAGGTGAGTGGATTGCCTGAGCCCGCGGGTTCGAGACCCGCCTGGGCAAGTGAGACCTCATCTCTACAATAAATCAAAAA
>CAUYQG010006732.1:0-21313 GCA_963574415.1 Tarsius wallacei
AGTTTTTTGTTTCATTGATTTTTTGTATTATCTTTTTGTCTTCTATGTCCTGGATTTGGGCTTTTATTTTGGTGATCTGGATTCTTCTGCTGAAATTAGGGTTTTTGTGATCTTGCTTTTCCAGCTTCCTTAGGTGGCTTGCTAGGCTGTTAATTTGTGATCTTCCATTTTCTTTATGTGTGTTTGTAGCGATATAAATTTCCCTCTTACTACAGCTTTCATGGTGTCCCAGAGATTTTGGTAAGATGTTTCTTCATTTTCATTTGTTTCTAGATATATTTTGATCTCTGTTTTGATTTCATCATTGACCCAGGAGTTGTTTAGCATCATGCTGTTTACTGTCCATGTCTTTGTGGGTTTGAGGGAAACTTGTTTGTGTTAATGTTTATTTTCATTCCACTGTGGTCAGAAAAGGTGCATGGTAAAATTTTGGTCTTTTAAATTTGCTTATGCTTGATTTATGGCCAAGTATGTGGTCGATCTTAGAATACGTTCCATGTGGTAATGAGTGGAATGTGTATTCTGCAGTCTTTGAATGGAGTGTTCTGTAGGTATCGATTAAGTCCATTTGGTCAAGAGTCACATTGAAGTTCCAGATCTCATTGCTGACTTTTTGTCCTGATGATCTGTCTATGGTTGTGAGTGGGATATTAAAGTCCCCAGTTATGATGGTGTTAGAGTCAATATCTTTCTTTAGTTTTCCTAGAAGCTGCTTTATGCTTTATGAAAGTTGGCGCTCCTATGTTGGGTGCATATATGTTTAGAATAGATATTTATTGTTGATGGAGTGAACCTTTTTTCATTATGTAGGGTCCCTCTGTATCTTTTTAAATTTTTGATACCTTAAATGGTATTTTGTCTGAAATTAGGATCGCGATTCCTCCTTTCTTTTGTGTTCCATTCACCTGAAAATTTGTTTCCCATCCTCTTACTTTGAGTCTGTGCATGTCCTTTCTAGTGAGATGGGTGTCTTGAAGGCAGTATATTGTTGCCTGGTGGTATTTTATCCATTTTGCCATTCTATGTCTTTTTGGTGGTGTATTTAGTCCATTCACATTCAGGCTAATTATTGAAATGTGAAGGTTCGTCCCTGTCATAGAGTTCTTACAGAGTTCTTCCACTGGGTTTTTTGTCTTTCTTTTGGTTTTGAGGTTGGTTCATATGTATTTTATTCTTTTTCCTGTACTCTTGTGAAGAACATTGTTCTTTTTTCCTTTTCTTCTGTGTTTAGTACTTTCTTAAGTGTTTCATGTAGAGGTGGTCTGGTGGCAACGTAAGTTCTTAGGGATAGGATCTCTGGGAAAGATTTTAATTCTCCCTCGCTAATGAAGCTTAACTTGGCTGGGTAGGTTATTTTTGGTTGAAATTGTTTATCTTTTAGGACTTTGGAGATAGGGCTCCAAGCTCTCCTAGCCTGCAGGGTTTCTGTAGATAAATCTGCTGCTATTCTAATTGGTCTTCCATGGTAGGTGATCTGGCCTTTTTCTCTTGCTGCCTTTAGGATTTTTTCTTTTATACCTACTTTGTTTAAGTGAATTATTATGTGTCTGGGAGTTGGTCTTCTCATTTGTTGTCTTGAAGGGGTTCTCTGAGTCTCTTGTGTTTGAACTTTTGTGTCACTGATGAGATGAGGGCAGTTTTCTTCAATAATCTCATGGAATGTTTGTTCCAAGTTGGCCTCTGTTTCTCTTTTTGTTTCAGGAAGTCCAATTACTCTTAAATTTGGTCTCTTGAAGTAATTGCTCATATCTTGAAGGTTTTGTTCTGTCTTTTTTAAGCTTCTTTTCTATGTTTTGGCAGTTTGGGTTAGTTCTATATTTTGGTCCTCAAGCTCTGAGATTCTTTCTTCTGCTTGGCTAATTCTGCTTTCCATGCTTGTCAGTTTGTTATTTATTTCATTCATAGTATTCTTTATTACTGTTTTCCCAGTTATCAACTCCTTCCTAGTTTCTTCTTGTCTCTCCTCAATTCTTTTTAATCTCTCCATTAATGTCTTGATATCTAGGTTTGTAGTTTGAATCCGGTCATTCTGGGGGTTCTTCATTGTTTGCATTCTGAAGTCAGTTTTCTCAGTGTCTGCACTCCCAGGGATCTGGGCGAGACCCATATTCTTCTTTTGGTTTTTTTCATTTGTGTAGATTTTTCTCTCTCCTTCTTTTCCTACCCTTCTTTAATTCTGTTTTTCAGGGAAGGTGGGGTTGCTTTTACTTCTTTTGTTCAATCTCCTGTTCTTCCCTATGAGAGTCCTCTGGTTTTGTTCACTTTTGAGCCTGGAGTGTGGGCTGGGGGCTGTACTTTTTGAGTTTTGAGGTTTAATTGAGGGGAAGTTGTGATTCAGAATCTATCTGCTGATCCCAGTATCCACCAACAGGTGTATGGGCATACTGGAACCTATTTCCCACTGCCTTACAACCTGTCTGTGCAGCGGGGTGTAGGTTTGCTCCCTGGAACAAAAGGAGGTACAAAAAAGGAAAATAATGGAAGAAGGGGGATCAAGAGGAAGTTAGAGAGAAGAGTGAAAGGGAAAACAGACATACATACCAACTAATGGGTGAAAAAGAGACACAAGGCCAGAAAAGAGTGAAAAACAGACACAAACAAAATTCTCTATAGCATTCTGGTAATCACACAAAGACCGTCAAATAAAATCATGCCTTTTGATGTGTTTTTCTCCAACACAAACAGGTAGTCTAAATCAAAAAGCAAACAAAAGTGAGCAAAAGAAACAATCAAAACAATAAAATCAAAAGTCAAAATAAGAAACCAGACTAGCTCTGGAATCTTTCTTGAGTGTCTAAAGACTCTTCAGCTCTGATCTCTCGCCTCTCCCCTGTGCTTTCCTTGCAGGCAGATACGTTTACTCCCAGCTTGAGTTTGTTCCCTTGGCTTGCTACCTGAGAGGTCTGCAACGGCTGAGTTGCCCGTTTCTGATTCAGCATAGGGGAGGGGCTTTCGTCTCCTGTTTAGCGGCGTTACCTTAGAAACCAAGGTGGAGTCTGCTCATAGGTGGGTGGGGTAATGCAAATCTCTGCCTGGAAAATGGCTGAGATGGGCAGCTCCTCTTTCACGGATGCTTTCTCTCCACCCATCCTTTCTCTCCGCTTATCTAGGTCCATGGGCAATCCACTATGATGGGCTATGTTGGAGTATCAGGCACCGGGGATCAGCGTCACAGCTGGGCCTCTTCTGGAGCTGAGAGCTGAGAGCGACTGGTCAGCACCTCCTTAAGATATACTGTTCCCTTACACAACCGTGGGGTCTCACGTTGGGTGCCTCAGCCAGAGTGGGAGTGGGACTGGAGCTCCAAAGGGCAGGTGGTGACCAGTGACAGTGGCTTTGGGTCCCGCACAGGGCACTTCAGCCAGGAGTGGAGCTGGTATCTCTGAGGGGTGGGCACCTAGAGCCTCCCTTCAAGTGGCTTGAAATAGGGCTGGGCAGGGCCCAGAACCCAGGGCGGAGAGCTGGAACTCTGAGGAGCGAGCATCAGGCCGCTGGGCTGGGAGACAAGTCAGGGAGGGAACTGGCAGCAGCTGGGTGCTGGGTGGATCAGTGTAGCCAGCTAGGGAACCCAGGTCTTCACAAGGCGGTATCCAAGGGCCTCCACAGGCGGTGCTTGGGGCTGGGTGAGATGTTGTAACCAGGGAGGTTACTGGGATCTCCACACTGCCAGGGCCCGGGGCCACCTATGGTGGAGCAGCAGCAGCTGGGGGGCCACAATAGCCGGCCTTGCATGGGACTGAGGGTCTCTGGGCCTCTGACCACTGTGGCTGGCGGTGGGCAGGGGGGTGGGGGAAGGAAAATAAGAGTCTTTTTGGGAACTCACTGTCAGAGAATCTCACAGTTCCACCTATGCCGTTGCCATCTTATCAGAACTCCAAAACCCGATATTCTTTATTTAGCTATTGGAAAACTTTTAAATATGTTTAGGACAAATTGAGTAAGTACATCTATGTTCTTCAACAATATTTTGTAAGTCATCTAACTACAGATCAAGTATTTCTAATGGAAATTTAGCATTTGAATTAAGATGTTCTTCCAAATGTAAAGTACATACTGAATATTGAAAACAATACAAAAAAGAATGTAAAATATCTCAATAATTTTTATATTGATTACATGTTTAAATAAAATTTTGGATGCATTATGTCATACAAACTATACATCATTACAATTAATTTTACATTTGCCATTTTACTTTCTTACATATGGCTACCAGAACATTTAAAATTGCATATGAAGCTCACTGCATGTGTGTTACACTGTGTTGTCCTACAACCTTGTCCCCTTACTCTTTTGAAATTGACTCACCAAATCTCAACTCTACCGAGCATAAACTCTGGAAATAAACCTGCATCTAGTTGTTCTCATTTTATTTTAAAATCATGGTGGCAAACATCAGATGGACTCTTAAAGTTGTTCCACAAACAGCTAAGTTCTCTGTAACCCATTTATTGCCCAGCTTTGTGAAACAACCCTTTCATATCTCTTCCTCTCTCCACTCCCTTTTTATATTTTATACCTCACTCATTCAGGGGATTACCTGAATTCATAATTCCTTGAATATAAAAGTAGACAGAAAATTTCCATACACTCCCACTACAAATTTATATCTTAGCTCCATCTTTGCCCACATTCATCTTTCTCTTGCTAATGTGGAGAAATGACCTTTCTTCTATCAAGTCTATTATTCAATTGTGCTTTAGATCCTGTCCTACCTTGCCTTCTCAAGGAATATGTGCCTGAAATGAATCACCTTATCTTTTCTGTGTTAACTATTTTTTTCATATCTCCCAGATATTCCTTAAAGCATTCAAATATGTTTATCTCTTTTGTTAAAAAATAAAAACAAATGCAACATTGTTAGCAAGGCATGACTCCACTCCTTGTCTCTCTTCTACTTCTCTTTCTAGATATACTTCCATCCTTTAATAAGACTGTTCTTATTCAGGTCACCCTTAACTCTATGTTAAAAAATCCAGTGGTCACTCATACAGAATTTTCAGCAGTTTTCACAGTTCAGCCATTGCTGATCATTCCATTGAAGAGTTGACCTTTTCTCTCTGTTATTTATGTTATTTGTTGTCATAACATGACAATTAAAACATCTCAATTTTCTTTTTGACCCTGATCCTTAACTTCTTCTCAGGCTCAGTAACACCCAGTGTAATATTCTTAATCTTCAAACAAACATCATCAGATAGACACTCTCTTTATTACTTTTAGCCATGAACAATTTTAGTAATCTCCTAAAGAATGAACAGTTTTGTTTTATTTAAGCTGATTTTTAGTACCATTTCCTTTCTCTATCAATTATCATCAACTTTACATCTACTTTACATTTCACAACAGTATTTTATGGAACATACCTTTTATGTATGTCTTTAACATCAATTAAATCTTTTTCCCTTTTTGAAATATATTAACATTAAAAGTGCATCAATTTTGAAAAGCATAGTAAATTAATGATAGTACATATGATATATTAGGCAAAATAAAAATTTTAATTTGAACTTTGAAAGTCTGAAGTTTATGAATTCTGTCTCAATTTATTACTGGCATGAAAGCACAATAAGAAGAAATAAAAAAATACAATGATAGACAAAAAGACAGAGGAGAAAAAATGGGGAAAATTCCTCAGAGAAAGAAATTTAAATATTGAGAAAATTTTGGGATTAACTCACTGGGCATATTAAGAATTGCAGGTTAATTCATGTAGGCTTGAAATTTCCTCAGTATAGGCCCACAAGGCACCCATTCATGAAGATCCATTAACTAGCTCACAATCAGAGGTTACCATCTCTCCAAAGGGAAAGACAATGTAGGTGGAAATCAGCAGTGATAGAAAGAAATGTATTTAGCTTGGAAAGGACTGTGAAACTTTAAAAAAAATTATTGATATGGAATAGAGGGTAGTTCTGAGAACACTTTACAGATAATAATTACATTTAGATATTTGAAAAACTGCACAGGCAGCATTTCATGGCTAAATGAATAAATACATAGTATATGCAGCCTATTGAAATGGGAGAGGATCACAAAGCTCAACCTGTGAATTCAGAAACATGAGGATGGAATTGAACAATCATTGAGAGCCCTCAAAATACTTTCCTCTGACACTGAAGGAAAATATCTGGTTAGGATGGTATCAAAACTCATTGAGTTGGAGCAGAAAACCCATTTGTGAGGGCACAGGTGAAGGAGGTAGGTTTTTTGCTCCTTTCCCAGTAGAGTTATTTACGCAGTTGGACTCTGAGACATTTGAGAACCCCTGGGACTCAGAAGGGAGCTCTTGAGTTCATACTCAAGAGTTCAGTGCCCTCCTGAATTGTACCCCACATCCTAAAATAAAATAAAATAAAAAATTTGAAAGAAAGAGTTCAGTGCCTTTTCAACTCTAAAACACACCCTGCCATTCCCTCTAATATAAATCACATATCCGTCTAAAATAGGTTCAGGGAGCACGCCGCATGAAAAAGAGGAAGTCAATGGAAAGTGAATTGGAAATATGAAGAGGCAGCAAGAGAGCTAGGGATAAAGAGGGGTCAAAACCAGGGTTAGGGGCAGCTGTGAGCTTCTGGAAAAATGAGGATGCAAGTGTAACTCAAAATGGCCTGCCTACATGGTACCACTTCTCAACTCTCTTGACCTACCTTTAGCCTGGATAAAAAGCCTTGCCTCATACTCAAGTAGGAGTCAGATATAAAATGGTAGAAACAAGGCCAAACATGACTGTCATCTAAAGAAATTCACATGGTGGTAACTTGACTATGCCCAGAAAGGGATCTTCAGATTGGAAAATCAAACCAAACTCAATCTGGTTCTGTTTCTTCAACCTGCAAGCCCTAAGAAGAGCATTTAAACATAAGGACAAGGTCATTTTAAATGTAGAGGATGCAGAGAGCTGTGAAAGACATTATTTGTCCAGAATCCCTTTGATAGAGATATATTTATTACAGAATAAGTCATCCTAATATGCAAACAATGATTAGGGCTTACTCTGTATGAAAATTCAAAATTCAATTCATTTGGCTATTAGGAAGATTAAACACATAAGCACTG
Organism: Tarsius wallacei; assembly: GCA_963574415.1. NCBI lineage: Eukaryota > Metazoa > Chordata > Mammalia > Primates > Tarsiidae > Tarsius > Tarsius wallacei. Next base: position 7,060 of record CAUYQG010006732.1, read on the forward strand.
AAACTAATAGCCTCAATGTATGGACTATATAAATGGATGGAACTTCATGGAGATATGGATCAATCCATATCAAAATGGGAAGATTTAAGGCATAATTCCCAGTGTAGTAAAATCAAAGGAAACCATAACATCAGTACAGGACCATCAGATTTGAAGCAGACGGAAACCAAATTTGGTGTCGTTAACAGATCTGGAACTCTGCTCCCAACATTGATAAGGGGGTAATCCAAACCCTAAGAAGCTTTATGTCTGTGAAGACAAAGCATGGTCTTCATTTATGAGCCTGAAATATTTTCATCTCTGCAGAAGCTTCTGCTAATGTTCCGCACCTGTCCTCAGTGTTTGCTGCAGGGTTAAAACTCCAAATTATAGATATCCATTGAAATGGACAATGTGGAGATGCCAATAGCCCTCTGGCTGGAATTGGCAGGTGTCTTGGATAATTTTATTTGTCAACTTTGCTGAGCTGTGGTGTCCAGTTATGTGATCAAACGTTTCTCTAGATATTTCCTTGAGGCTGTTTTTGAATGAGATTAACATTTAAATCTGTGAATTTTGAGTAAAGCAGATTGTACTCCATATGTGAGTGCTTCTCATCCAATCAATTGAATAGAACAAAAGACTGACCTCCCCTGAGTAAGAAGGAATTCTGCCAGTAGATGGCCTTTGAACTTGAATTGCAACATCAGCGTTTCCTGAATCTCTATCCTGCTGGACCACCCTGCAGACATTGAACTTGCCAGCCTCTAATTGCATGAGCCAATTCCTTAAAATAATTCTCTTGATAGACAGTAGAAAGATAAAAACATTTTACTGGTTCTGTTTCCCTGCAGAACTCTGACTAATGTAGCAGATAATGACTGTAACGACAATATAAAGCCTGAGTGATCTGGTCCTGGACACGCAATTTTGAGAGCCCAGTCAGAAGTAAAAGCATCAAGGATCTGTTCCTGAAATCTGAACTGAGCTCCAGACACTTGAGGGCTGAATGGTGTGGGCCTTTGGTCAATGGGAGAGAGCTTTATAGTTCACACCTGGGTCTACTCCACCAAAGTAACCATCCTCCCTTCCCTGACATCCCCACCCTCCCTGCCTGGCCCATTACAGGCTATTAGCCCATGAGCCGTGTCCTTTTTATGGCACTAAGTGCCTCCTTTAATTCTGGCCTTTCTGTTCCACTTGTCTCAACCGCTATGTGCCCTCTCTAATGATGACTCTCAGTGTGGGGCCACCTGTTGCCTCTTTTTGCTTGAACCTTGACTCACACACTTATGTGTCTTTCTTCCTAATCCCAGAACTTCTTCCACCCTCTTCCATATCCTTCATTGACTGGGAGCTTGAGGATCCTATGCCCATGCCTATCACAGGTTGTCTGAACCTCCACCCATGCACCTCATGCCAGGTCCTCTCCCTGGCAGAGTGCACTCTCCATTCATGTATCTACTGCCAGATCCTCCCTTTGTTGACCAAATCCTCCACCATGGCAGCTTTTGCTGGGTAATCCCATATGTATTTTTCTCTTTGGAGGAGAATCCAGATGTATTAATTTGTATTCAGATGCTTATACTTCTATTTCTGTTCTCTATTTCCTCCACAAGTATTATTCATTACCAAATATGGGCCAGGTGCTGTTGTAGGGGCATAAAGCAGAAGAAAGAAATCATTCCCTCAGGCAAGTTATATTCTTAACTAATTGTGCGTCTTATTTATTTTTTGTTACCTTTGCCTCTTAGGTGTTTTAGTTAATCTATTGTCTCATTTACTAATTATTTTGATTAGTGTTTATATGACGTGTTTTTGCATCCTCTTACATATATCTGAGGCAATTTTCTTGTAAACAGCATATAGTTGGGCGAGGTTTTGAAATTCACTCTACCAATCTCATTCTTTTTATTGGTCTGTTTATAATATTTGCATCTGTACAACTATTATTATGTTAGGAATTAAGTTGACCATTTTATTGTTTTTTCTGGTTATTCTCTCTCTCTCTCTCTCTCTCTCTCTCTCTCTCTGAGTGTGTGTGTGTGTGTGTGTGTGTTTCTGTTTTCTTTTTCCTATCTTTTTTTGGGTTTCCTTGAACATTTTTTAGGTTACCATTTTAATTTATTTGTACTGTTAAATGTATATCTTTTTATAGCCTTTTTTTCTTAGTGGTTGCTTTAAGCATTAGTCTACTGGTGTCATTTTGCCAGTTCTAGTGCAACATAGAAATCTTACTTCCATTTATGTCCCTTTACCCTCCACTGTTTATACTTGACTTAAATATTTCACCTGCATACATTTGAAACCATACAAGTTGATAATTTTTGCTTCAAAAGTCAAACATAATTTAGAAAATTCAGAGAAGGAAAGTCTATTATATTTACCCATATTTTTGCTTATTGTGTTCTTGATGATGTGCCAAAATTCCTTCTTTTATTCTTTCTGTTTAGAGAAATTCCTTTGGCCATTCTTTTAGAATATATTAACTAGTGACAAATTCATTCATTCTCTCTCTCTCTCTCTCTCTCTCTTTAAACTGCGAGTATCTTCATTTTTTCTTCTTTCTTGAGAGACATTTTTTTTTCTAGGAATGGAATTCTGGGTTGCCAATTCTCGTTTCCACACTTGAAAATATCGTGTTGCTTCCTTCTGGCCTGCATGATTTCTGATGAGGAATCTACTGTAATTTTAACTGCTTTGGTGAAGTGTTATATTCTCTGGTTACTTTCATGATTTTTTTCTTTGTCTTTCTCAGAACTTTAATCATGGTGTGTCTTAGTGTGAATTTGTTTTTTACCCTGCTTGGTGATTTTCTTAGTTTATTAGAACTATATATTTTTGTTATTCTTTTGTAAATCTGGGAAGTTTTCAGCTATTATGTCTTTGAGTATTTTTCCAGCTCCTCCCTTACCTTTTGAGATTCATTTTATCAGTTTTCTCCCTGTAAAGTTGTTAATTTTCCCCTTTTCATACTGTACTCTTTTGCATATACTTAAGGACTAGAAAGTTATGCTTCCTTTTTTGAAGGTGGAGTATCTACATAAAATTTTCACTTGGGAGATTTGTCTCTTCTTCCCAATGTAGTAATTTACACAATTATTTATTTATATTAGTATGAATTCACAGTTTTTGTTTTATACTTTGGGTTTTAATCCAATATTATTTTGTTTATTTTGTGACAATTGTTCTGCCTTTGGTGATTGGGAACAATTTCAGTTGACTCCTGTGCTCTTTTGACATACCTCCTTCCAAATGTGTAGCTTTTATTTTTAAGTACTTTCTGGCACTACAAGATCCTCCAGGCTCATCTTTTATGTTTTCTGTCTCAGTCCTAGAATCAGTCATTTCTCCAAGCAGCCCTGGATCCTTTTATTGGAGAATTATATTAGAAACTAAAATCTGTGTACTAGGAATACTCGTTACTATTTGGTTGTCATTTGTTTTAGATGCTCTCAGCTGACAAAGCAAATAAATATGTGTGTGTACTAACCCATGTGCATCAACGTATCTGTAGATAAATATTTGCATATACTATATTAAGCTAAACTGAGTTTATATCAACATTCTAACAACTCTATTACCACATGGGTCATTCTAGCTTCCTCCCTTGCTTGTCTGTAAATTCCCATTTCAACTGTGAGAATTCTGGTTCTCACCATCTGCCATCATTTACATAATTATCTCATATCCATATGCATATATGTAAGTATGAGAATTATTAACCCATACTCTCATAGAAAACAACTTTATTAACAAGAGTTCAGTGTTTATGTAAAGTTTATTTTGCCTTTAATCTAAAAGAGCACCAATTTCCAAAGTTACTTGGATCAGTACCTTTTCCCCCATCCCCTTCAGTAAGGTTGTTTTGCACATTTTTTAATAGAGTTAGATTCTCTTGTCACAGTCTGCACTCCTTCCTGGGATCCCTTGACCTCCAAAATGATTTTTTTAAATTGTTTTCATTAAGGTTCACTGTTTGCACTGTAAGGTTATATGGGCTTTGACAAATGCATAATGTCTTGTATCCCCATTGCAATATTACACAGAATAATTTAACTGCCCTAAAACTTACTTATTCATCCTTCTCTTCTCCTCCTGAATCCCTGACAACCATTGATAAATTTATTGTCTCTATAATTTTTTCTTTCTCAAAATATCATATAATTGGAATAATAAAGTATACAGTCCTTCCATATTAGCTTCTTTCACATAGCAATATGAATGAGAGATTCTTCCATGTCTTTACATGACTTGATAGCTCATTTCATTGTATCACTGAATAATAATCTACTACATGAATGTATCATAGTTTGCTTATTCAGTTGTTGAAGATAATCTTGAATGCCTTTGATTGTTGTCAGCTAAAACTAAAATAACTATAAACATTTACATGTAGATCTTTGTGTGGACATAGGTTTTGTAATCAATTAGGTAAATATCTAAGAGTGTGCTTGCTGGATTGTATGTATTAAGACTAAGTTTAGGCCATTGGTTTGTTAAATTCTGGTATGTCCACGAGGCTCTTTGAGCTATAGCTGCCATGTTTTCTAGCTTTGGTCCCCTCCCCTACTTTGGGGAGGTGAATCTCCTCTCTCTCTCTCTTTCTCTCTCTGTCTCACTCTAATTTACTTTTGAAATAAACTATATTTACCAATCTTCAAAAAAAAAAGACTAAGTTTAACTTTGTAAGAGACTGTCAAACTGTCATCGAAAGTGGCTGTACCATTTGCACTTCCACCAGCAATAAATGTGAGTTCCTGTGGCTCTGCTCTTTGCCAACATTTGATATTGTCACTTTTTTGGATATTAGCTATTCTATTAGGTCTTTGCCTTTGCATATAAACTTTAGATTCATCTGTTCATACCCACAAAAAGTCTCCTGGGATCTGAACTGGGATTGCACTGAATATACACAAATCACATTGGGAAGAATTGACATCTTAAAAATTGAGTTTTCCAATCTGTGAAAATTGAATATCTTTCCATTTATTTAGAGCTTCTTAACCTTCTTCCATCAAAATTTTTTAGTTTTCTCAATGTAGATCCTGTACATTTGTTATTAGATTTATACCTAAGTATTTTGTTTTTTGGAACTATAAATGATATTGTTTTTAATATCTAATTCTACTTGTTTATTGATAGAATATATGAAAGCATTGAATTTTGAATATTAATCTCATATCTTGCAAACTTGCTATAATCACTTCTTAGATCCAGGAGGGTTTTGGGGGGGGGGTTGTTTTGTTTTGTTTTGTCAATTCTTTTTTTTTTCCTTTTTGGATTTTCCACATAGTCAATCATGTCATCTACAATCAATGACAGTTTTGTGTTTTTCTTTCCCACCTGTACACATACCTTTTATTTGCTTTTCTTGTCTTCTTACACTAGCTAGGACTATGATGTTTAATTGGAGTGGTCAAGGAGATAGCCTTGTCTTGTTCCCACTCTTAGGGCAAAATCATCCAGTTTCTCACCATTAAGTATGAAGACAGCTGAGGGTTTTTGTATTTTTTTTATCATGTTGAGAAAGTTTCCCTCTGCCTTGTATTTCTAAAGGTGTCATAAAAACCACTGACTGATGACTTAACAGAAACTTATTTTCTCACAATTCTGGAAGTTAGAAGTCTAAGATCAAGGTGTTGACAGAAATAATTCTTCCCGAGGCCGTTCTCATTGCCTGGCAGATGGCTGTCTTCTCTCTATATCTTCACATGGTCTTTTCTCTGTATGTGTCTGTGTCCTAGTTTCTCCTTCTTATAAAGACATATTGGATTAGGGCCCATACTTGTAACCCATTTAACTGAACTACCTCTTTAAAGACACCATCTCCAAACAGAGTTACATTTTGAGGTACTACGGCTTAAGATTTCCACATATGCATTTTGAGGGGACACAACTCAGTGCATATCTTCAATTTGTAATTTGTTAACAGGTTTTTTATTACTTAAAAAGTGCTGGATTTTGTAAAATGCTTTTTAGTTAACAATTTAATAATAGCATTTTTTTCTTCTTTTGCCTATTTATATGGTGGGTCACATTAATTGGTTTTCAAATGTTGAATTATACTTGAATACCTGGAATAAATTCCAGTTTCTCATGGTGTATAATGCTTTTTATATATTGTCAAATTCGTTTTGTTGAGAATTTTAAAAACTATATTAATTAGATATATTGGTCTATATTTCCCTTTTCTTGTGATACCATTATGTCATTTGACATAAGGGTATTACTGCCCTCATATAATTAGTTGGGAGTGTTCCCTTTTTCAATATTTTTGGAAGGTTTTGCGAAGGATTGGCGGTTATTCTTTTTAAAATATTTGATAGAATTTAACAGTGATGCCATCTAGGCCTGAATTTTCTTTGTGAGAAGTTTTAAAATTACTAGTTCCATTTATTGCTATAGGTCTATTCAGATTTTTTATTTGCTCTTGAGTCATTTTTAGTAACTTGTATTTGCCTAAGAATTCTTACATTTCATCTAAGTTATATAATTCGTTGGCATACAGTTGTTCATCATATTTCTTTATAATCCTCTGCATTTCTGTGTAGTTGGTTCTTGCTTTCATTTCTGATTTCAGTGATTTTATTTTTGTCTTTTTTTTTTGTCAGTTTTGATCAAAGATTGTCAGCTTTGTTGATCTTTTCAAGGAAACAAATCTTGATTTCACTGATTTTCTCTATTTTTAAAATTATCCATTTTCATTTTTCCCGCTCTAATTTTGTTATTTTCTTCTTCCACTTGTCTTAAGTTTCATTTGATTTTCATTTCCCAGTATCTTAGGGTGATGGGTAGGTTGTACATTTGAGAGCTTTCTTTTTAAAATATATGTGTTTACAGCTATAAATTCCTCTCAGCACTTCTTTCACTGCCTCCCACAAAATTTGAAGTGGTTTACCTTCATTTTCTCTCTCTCTCTTTTTAAAGTAGTTTTTCACATGATTTCTTCTTTGATTTGTTGGTTATTTAAAAGCATCTTGTTTAATTTCCATATATTTGTGAATTTCTCATATTTATTTTTGTTACTGATTTCTAATTTTATTCCATTGTACAACATAGAACTAGGGGAAATGAGAAAATCTCATGACTTATCTCCCCCGGGGAGATATCACAGTCCTTGACTGGGTGTTGGAGGTAAGAGAGCCCTATCTTCTTGGCCACACCACTCTATGTGAATCTTCTGTTTTGCTGAAGTAAGGGGGGGGGAGAAGAAGAAAGCAGGTTGTGGCTCAAGTGCTACAAATTCTCACTGTTTTATTATTATTATTACTACTATTATTATTATTATTACTATTATTATTATTTACAAAGATTTGGCCAATTATCTTGAAGTAGTATTTCTTTATTCTCTGTGTGCCCTTAAGACACTTTCCAGAGACATTAAATGACTGTTTTTATAAAATACATTTTACTTGTTGTAGTTGCTCCTTTTGGAAGTTGGTTCATGTAGCTTGTAGCTCCTCACATTACCAATCCAGAAGTTGGATCTGTCCTTTATTTTTGAATAAACTTTGTCTATGAAGAAATGTTCTTTTTGGAAGAGCCTGAAGCACCTCTACTACTCGAAAGTAGCATTCTTTATCTTAGAATAGAAATATATGATATTAACATGAGTAAGGTAGTTTCTACTTATTTCCCTACAATTTTGTAGGTGAATGAATCATCAATATAAGTTTCTAAATGGCTGGACTAATTTGAATTATAAACATCTTAGGTTAAATAGTTTTGTTTTTTTTTAACTTTCACTGCAATTCTTTGGAGTTATATTTTCAAAATAAAGGCTTTAACTTATAATAGTAAAATACTCCAGACATTGTGCTTACAGATCCATTTCAAATGTAACTATGGCAAAAACACATCTTTCTGAACTTTACATATCACTTTCCAACTGATTGGCGGCTCATCATTTCCTGAGCACATTCAGGCAACTGTACAGGTAGCAGCACTGAAAACTTCACTGAGTAAAAGAACTAGGCCTGACAGACTAGTGATTAAAGCCATGAAGTTATCAGAGATATTTAGCACAAAAAACATTGGATAGTAGAAAAATATAGTTCCACTAATTTTACTTTTTACACACTTGCATGTAAATGGTGTGTATAGATACATGTGTTTGTGTAGTGGCAAACATACCAAAAAACATACTGATGAGTCTGCCACCTTTTGGGGGTTTTTTCCATTGGAGGCAGCCCATTTAATCATTTTGTAAATTTCAGCTTGCATGAAAAAGACCTAAGAGATTTTTTTTCTCTCTAAGTTATATTTTTGTAATTAGACTATATTCGGATAGTACCCCATAATAGATGAGAATATCTTGGTAATGGCTCCAAACAGTCTCTTCAATAAATTGCATGACAGAACCAAAATATAGCATAATGTAGGTACTAAGATGGAAATCTAGGACCTGAGCTCTGCAATTAACAATCAATATTTTGCTAAGCAAGATATTTTATCATTGTTGTACCTTAGTTTCCCTAGCTATTCAATAAAAGGATAACATGTATTATGTATATTTGATATACTTTTGAAGTCAATTATGCTTTATATTTTACAGAAAATATGCAAATACTTATTCACTAAAATTGCTATTTAATAGATTATAGTCTAAAGGAAGAGTCAAAAAACCTACATACCTAAGGTCAATTATATATTTTATTTGCTAATTCTTTTTATCACTCACTAGTTAATCTAACCACTGCTTAATATAACGGCTGTCTTCCCTAGATTTAACATTTTAGGGAACTCTACCCTTTTCCTTAAAGAGGAATATAAAATTTTACAAACATGGTTTTAGTTCTGCCATATCTGACTAATTTATGTGAACATTATTTGTAGTTTAAAAGTCAACTTTAAGTGGTCCTAAGGACTAGAACTGCTGAGAGATGCTACTGGCACACACTTAGAAATTATTTCATTCATCCAGATTCCCAGTAAAAACTCAGGGGTGTGTGTGTGTGTGTGTGTGTGTGTATGTGTGTGTGTGTATTTTGCTAGTTTCTGGCTTTCTGGCACCCAGTGAGTGGTTGGGCATGGCATGTGTTCAGTCCCCAGAATACATAGGAAGAGCCAGGAGTTTATATAGAACTTTTCTAAGATCAAGAAGAGGAAAGATTTTTCAGCAGAAGGACTCTTCCTTCTGTATGGATATTATCATTGGCTCCTGCATATCCTTTAGTTCCCTCAGAGATGTTTCTGTTTCTTGGCCTCTTTTTCCTTATCACATCACCATTCTCAGCTGTTGCCTGTGGAGTAGGAATCTTCTGTCTATTGACAAAGTCCTCAGCTATTCAAAAATCAGTAACAAGATTCTGAGTATCTTATTCAGAACTCAAAATTATCTCCCTGAATGCTTAAGTATACCCGATTCTTTGCTTCAATTTGTCAAGAAAGAAAAAATATTCATTAGCACTCTGCTACTACAGCCAACCTTGTGATCATCTTACATTCTGAAGGACGTGTCCCAGAGGCCTCTTTGTGTTTCTTAACCTTACCTCTTTGTCCATTGAAGGTATAGCTTTGATAGTTTAAATATGCATTGAATTGTCCTTTAGCAACCACTGAACTCCCTTAGTTAGGTACTAAACTGTAGTGTTTAGAGAATGTCTCCTGAAAAAGAAAAGCAACCTTGAATTATGGAATTTAAACTTACTGGAAACTAAACAAAAATATGCTACATTTAATTGTTATAAGAAGGTTTCTCAAACAGATGAAATGCAATATCACATCAGCCTCCAGTAAACTTGAAGTGGAAAATTCCTCCTCTTCTCAACCTAAACCAAACCAGATTTTTAGTCCAATGTCTCTTTGCTCTGCTTGATGCTTCCTTGCTTGTTTCAGCTTTACTACAGAATGCACCCAGTGGATACTTGAACAATAAGAAAATTCATTATTAAAACAAACAGAATCAGAAAGTCAACAATGCTGTGAAATTCTTGGAGAAAGCAAAATAGCTCTAGCATTTTGAAGACTTTCCCCTAATCTTTGTGAGACAGAAATGATTCACATGGAAAATTAAGTAAGACTGTCTATATAATTGATATTCATCTTTTCAGTAGGGCTTTGATTGTCTTTTGTGTCCTGAAGCACTAAGTTGGAAATCCAAAAAAAAAGTGGCTAATAAACTTGGATGTGCACAGGTACCATGTGTATAAAATGCAGATTCCAGGAGTCATACTGTTTGGCCCCTAGTGCTTCCTGGGTCACAGAAGCCAAGCACCATTTTTTAAAATAATGGACAAAAGTTTTCCTGCAAAGAAGTGGCAGGGAGAGACTGCTGGCTCCAGGTTCTGCCTCACCACAATAGCAGGAGAGACTGCTGGCTCCAGGCTTTGCCAGTACCTGGCTGGACACTGGCAGCAAGGGCTATGGAGGGAACTCAGATGCAGAGTCCCACTGAAGAAGATGAAAGAGGCATCCCACCACCATCTTGAAAACGGAGCAGGAAAGTGCTCTGACTTGCTCACCACAGAGCAACAGACCCAATCTCTGTAACTGGCGGATCAGCTACTCGGGGGTTGATTGTGACCCAGAGAAAATATTCTGAAAGCACAAACTTCAGAGGGACCTGATGAGTGCTGAGTCTCAGGTGCCCCACCCCCTACCCTGATCCAGCCATGGGACAAAGGGTGTGGCCAGTAAAGGATGAGGAAAACTTCCGAAGAGATCAGTGGTTAGTCTGGGGCTGATCCAACCCCCCTCCTCCCAAGAAATCCTCTGAATATCAGACCCACACAGCTGTGGCCCAACTGAGAGACAAACACAGGCAGACCTGGACAACAGCTGCAATATGAGAACTCCATTCCAAGATAGGTCTGGCTGGGGCACCGCCTTCGAGTACATGCCTGGGGAAGAGAAAATCCCTCATTTCCCCACTGGGGGGGAACTCCCTGACCATAGACGGCTGGGGGGAAGACTGCAGCCCCACCCACCCCTACTGGCCCCACTCTTTTCCTGTTCTGGACACTGGAGAGAGAGTGAAAGAGGTGGAAGCTCTGAAGGAGATAGCAGAGAAACAGACAAGAGGAACAATTACAGAACCTGCCACAAGACAGCAGGGATTTTATTCTTTTTTAACTTTAAACTTTTTAATTTTTAAAAATGCTTTGCCAGTTCGTTAGTTAGTCCTTCTTCTTCTTTTTTTTTTTTTTTTTTGAGTTGGAGTCTCACTCTATCGCCCTGCTGGGCTCTGGCGATCCTTCTGCCTCAGCCTTCCAAGTAGCTGGAACTACAGGCACACACTACCACACCCGGCTAATTTTTTGATTTATTGTAGAGATGAGGTCTCGCCAAGTTGCCCAGGCGGGTCTCAAACCCGCGGGCTCAGGCAATCCACTCACTTCAGCCTCCAAAAGTGCTGGGATTACAGGCTGAGCCACCGAGCCCGACTGAAGAGTATGTTTTTAAAGTCAATCCTGTTATGACAATAATGGCCACAGATTGAGTGCTTATTGTATGTCCACCTCTGTGCTTGATGCTTGATACACATTATTCTTAATTTTTTAGCAGCCCTAAAAGATAGGTTTCATTTATCCCCATTTTACAGAACAGAAAACTGAGGCTCAGCATGCCGAAGACACTTGCTCAAGGCCTCCCTAACACATATAATATCTGACTCCAAAGGCAATGCCTGACTTTCCGTGGCTCCACCCCAGCTCCCTGAAAGAAGCAAATTAGACACCATCAGCTATAAGAGAAATCATAAGAGAGATCCTTCAGAACCTTCGGAAATTCCTTGACCAGTCAAGGTAATTCTGATTATCAAGATAATTGTAAAACAGTTTTAGAATCCTAAAATAGCATTTGTCTTCACATAATTGCCTCACTTAAAGTTTCCTCTTAAATCTCTGGAAAATAAAGTAGGTAAGAGCAGTGTTAAGTTCCCATTTATGGATGAGGAGACTACACAGCAGATAACAATAGGACTGGAGCCAGGTCTTTTACTTCAGGATCTAGGAAAACTTATCTGCAAAAGCATTTTGTTTTGTTTGCATTTATTTATCTATCTATCTATTGATCGATTGATTTATTTATTTATTTTCTCTATAAGACATGTGATGTTTGCTTGTTTTTGGAGAGAGTCTCGCTCTGTCACCCAGGCTGGAGTGCAGTGGCGCGATCATAGCTTACTGTAAACCTCAAATTCCTGGACTCAAGCAATCCTTCTGCCTCAGCCTCCCAAAGTGCTGGGGCTACAGGTGTACACCACCATGCCCAGCTACTTTTTTATACTTTTTTTTTTTATAGACAAAGTCTCACTTGTTGTCCAGTCTGGTCTTGAACTCCCAGTCTCAAGTGATCCTGGTGCCCAGGCCTCTCAAAGTGCTGGAATTACAGGCGTGAGCTACCATACCCATTTGCAAAAGCATATTTATTGTCATTTGAATTACAGTCTGCTATATGCAGAACTGCTTGTCTCTAAAGAGCTGGGCTATGTTCCTTCCTCTTTCTCATCCACCCTTCTCCACTTCTCCTTTTTTCTTTACTATGTTCACTTATTGCACAAATATCATAATAGAAATAAATAATTAGAAAAAATTTAATTTATAGTTTCAGTACCCAAACTTATCAATCATTTTCTGTTCATTTTATTCCCATCTATAGTTCTTTATCCATTTACCACAAAGAACATGGAGAAGCACAGGTAAACACACACACACACACACACACACACACACACACACACAGTATTTATACTTCCCCAGGAAATTATTTTAAACTTGGTGCTGATCAGCCAGGTGTGGTGGCTCAGCCTATAATCCCAGCACTTTGGGAGGCCAAGGCGAGAGGATTGCCTGAGCTCAGAGGCTCTAGACCAGCCTGGGCAACTTGGTGAGACCTCATCTCTACAATAAATTAAAAAATAAGCTGGACGTGGTAGCACGTGCCTATAGTTCCATTACTTGGAAGGATCGCCTGAGCCCAGCAGGTTGAAGCTAGGGTGGACATGAGCGTGCCACTGCACTCCAGTCAGGGCGACAGAGTGAGACTCCAACTCAAAAAATGAAAAAAATTTAAAAATTAAAAAGAATAAACTTGGAGCTGATCAAAAGTTGGTGATCACAGGCACTTGATTCACAGAACCCAAACAGATCCTTGTACATATATGGTTTCCTCTGAGAAAACACAGACCTTTTTTGGTTTTTTTTTTTGTATCCATCAGCCAGCTTCAGCTGTTATCAGCATGTGGCAAATCTTGTACCACTTTCTTTTCTCTTCCAGCTAGATTATTTTGAAGCAAATCCTACGAATCATATCACTGCATCCAAAAATAACCTTTTATTTATCTTCTGATTTTTAAAATGTTTCATTATTATGAGTACATAATAGTTGCATGTATTTACAGGGTACATGTGATATTTTGATACAGGTGTGCAATGTGTATTAATCAAGTCAGGGTAATTGAGGCATCCATCATCTAAAGCACCTATCATTTCTTTGTGTTAGGAACATTCCATTCCTACTCTTTTGGCTATTTTTAAATATACACGCCTATAATCCCAGCAATTTGGGAGGCCAAGGCGAGAGGATTGCCTGAGCCCGGGGGTTCAAGACCAGCCTGGGCAACTTGGTGAGACCGTGTCTCTACAGTAAATCACAAAAACTAGCTGGGCATAGTGATGTGGGCTGTAGTTCCAGCTACTTGGAAGGGTGAGGCGGAAGAATTGCCTGAGCCCAGCAGGTTGAGGCTGCAGTGGCCGTGAGTGTGCCACTGTACTCCGGCCTGGGCAACAAGAGTGAGACTCCAACTCATAAAATAAAATAAAATATACAGTAAATTATCGTTAACTATAGTCATCCTATTGTGCCACCGAATACTGGGTCTAATTTCTTCTAACTGTAATTTTACATTAACCAGCCCATCTTTATCTCCCCTTTCCCCACTACCCTTCTGGGCCCCTCCATCTCCAAGAGTTCCCTTTTTTGTTTTGTTTTTGCTTTTGTTTTGTTTTTTTGAGTCAAATTCTCACCGTTGCCCAGGCTGGAGTGCAGTGGCACTCTCACGGCCACTGCAGCCTCCACCTGCTGGGCTCAGGCGATCCTTCTGCCTCAGCCTTCCAAGTAGCTGGGACCACAGGCATGTGCCACCACGCCTGGCTAATTTTTTTATTTATTGTAGAGACAAGGTCTCGCCAAGTTGCCCAGGCTAGTCTCCAGTCCCTGGGCTCAGGCAATCCTCTCACCTCTGCCTCCCAACCAAAGTGCTGGGATTACAGGTTTGAGCCACCATGCCAGGCTTTCTTTCTTTTCTTTTTTCTTTTTTTTTTTTTAGGTC
>CAUYQG010006737.1:0-29929 GCA_963574415.1 Tarsius wallacei
TCATCTCTGCTCTCTGGCCTCTCCCCTTATTTTCATTGCAGACAGCTACATTTACTGCAGGTTGGGTTTCTTCTTTTGGCCTGCTGCCTGGGAAGTCCACTGCACTTAGTTCCCTTTGTCTGCTTCAGCATAGGGGAGGGGCTTTGTCTTCTGTTTAGCAATGTTACCTTGGGAACCAAGGTGGAGGCTGCTGGTAGGTGGGCAGGGCAATGCAAATCTCTGCCTGGAAAATGGCCGAGGTGACAGTTTCACTTTCATGGATCCTTTTTCTCCGCTTGTCTGGGTTCCTGGGAAATCCACTATGATGGACTGTGGTGGCGTGGGAGGCACCGGGGATCAGCTGCACAGCTGGGTGTTGGATCCGGGGTGCCACCAGTGGGCTGGAGTGGAGGAGTTGGTCGGGTGTTCCCTCCTCTGGAGCTGAGAGCCTCTGATCAGCACCTCCTCAAGATATGCTCTTCCCTTACACCAGCATGGGGTCTCACGCTGAGTGTCTCAGTTAGGGTGTGCCCAGAGCTCCAGAGCTCCAAAACTCCAAAGGGCAGGCAGTGAACGGCGAACGTGGCCCTGGATTGCTCACAGGGTATTTCAACCAGAAATGGAATCGGTTTCTCTGAGGTGTGGGCACCCAAAACCTCCCTGGGTGACCGACAGCTTGGTCTGGGCGAGACCCAAGATTCTCTCACACAGCAGCAGCTGGGGGCCGCAATATCCGGCCCTGTGTGGGATCGAGGGTTCCCGGGCCTCGGACCTGTGTGGCTGGCGGTGGGCAGGGGGCTGGGGGAAGGAAAGCAAGAGTCTTTTTGGGAACTCATGTTCGGAGAGTCTCACAATTCCATCTATTCTGTCGCCATCTTACTGGAACTCTCCTGATTATTTCTTTACATACATTTTGGCTACTAATTTATTGTGTATGTATTGGAATATTTCCTCTTAGGTTATATATCTGTTGGAGTGCTTAAATTACAATTTTACTCATGATGCCTTTAGTAATAGAAATAAAAAATTATTTAGGAAGTTATAAAGAAGTTCATTAATAATTTTTTGCTTATTTATTTGCTGTTAGAAATTTATTTAAAAATTATTTTTGCCACAACTCACTAAATAATTTTGTTTTATGTTCTTAAAAATTTTTGGTTCTGTGTTTATTACCAGTGTTATTTTTTATGACAGTATAAAATGGAAATTGATATTGTTTTCCAAATGAAAAATTTATATGGGCCCTACATGAGGTATTGTTAGACTGTCTTTTACTCATCTATTTGAGATGACATATTTATCATGCACTAAAATTTAATTCTTGTATACTTTTTATTTCATTGATCCATTGACCCATTGCTACACCAAAATTATTTCATTGATTATACTTATTAAGCTTGACTTGATATTTGAAAGAATATTCTTCCATTATTAAAAAAAAACTCTCGGTATTATCTTTATTTATTTTTCGATGTGAATTTTAGATTCATCTCATCAAATTTCTTTAAAAAGTCAGAATTTTTATCAGAAACTCTATGAATTTATAAATACATTTTAAGAATATTTTAAATTCTTTAGAAGTGTGATTTGTATCTGAAATCCCAATATATAAAAAAGATAAAAGGGAAGATATTTGAAATTATTTGAAGGTCCAGGCATGTAAATGATCCATAATTCAAAAAGGACTTTAAAAATTGATTTTAGAAAAGAAATTACCTAGTTTATATTTTCTCATGACTCTTGGTATCAGAAATTGCTGGGTTAAGAGTTTCAAAGAATGAAAGTAATGAAAAATTTAACACAGATGAAGGGAGAATAAGAATTTGACCGACCTTTGGTGATAAAACTCTGGTTATTTGCTGAGTGATGTCAAGATCCTTGACACAGTAATGTCATAAGCTTCTTCTGTCTGCATTTGGGATGAGGGCATACCCATATCTCATAGGCTTAACAGTTTGTTTTTATAAATAATGCAATTAGATAAGCAATATTTTAGGGAGTATTATTGTTGAAGGTCAAATAACTATGATTACATTTATTGGAACTATGTTTATTGTAATCACCTTCGAAAGTATTTGAGAATACTTGGTACATGGAATTTAGAACTCCACAATGGAATTCAGACCTAACATACACCTGTGTTACATGGAATTCAGAACTCCACAATGAAGCCCATGTGATTCTCTCTGACAGACTGTCAGTCTAGAGTTTCAGATTCTTTGAGGATAAAGAAAAGGGGATAAAATATTGCAGAAAATCTATCACACTTGGTCAGAACTTTTTTTTTTTTGAGTTGGAGTCTCACTCTGTCACCCAGACTGGAGTGCAGTGGCCGCTCCCAGCCACCATAGCCTCGAGCCCTGGGCTCCGGAGATGCTTCCACCTCAGCCTTCCAAGTAGCTGGAACTACAGGCGTGCGCTACCATACCTGGCTAATTTTTTGATTTATTGTAGAGATGAGGCCTCACCAAGTTGCCCAGGCGGGTCTCGAACCCGCGGGCTCAGGCAATCCACTCACCTCAGCCTCCCAAGGCACGGGATTACAGGCTGAGCCACCGAGCCCTGCGGGTCAGAACTTTTTAATAGATAGGCAAAATTTGCCCTTAACTTTGATATTAAAGTCTAAAACAATGTTGTTTTTTTTTTAAAGACAAAGGGGTAGCATCCAGGCTTTAAAAATATCCTGTTGTGGATTGCCTGAGCCCACGGGTTTGAGACCCACCTGGGCAGCTTTAAAAAATAAAAAAAAAATAAAAATAAAATAAAAAAAAAAAAATATCCTGTTGAATTCCCATTTTATTTTCATTTGGTTCTCAAACCTCAAATTTCTACCTAACTTTTGGGTTTAGGTTTTATTAATATATTTTCTAAATACAAATGATGTAAAATGATTGGGTTTTGATATGAGTGATAAAATTGGAGATGTTAAAGGTATTTTGACACTAATGTTATTTTTGAAATTATTTTAAAAAGTCAGTTGTACCTGGAAGTTTACAAATACATAGAATTTGTTACTTATAGCCCTTATTCTGCAGCTATTACCCAGGTAAACAAACCATGGAAGATATATTATACGAATTTCAGTTGTATGAAAGCAATAGTTTTCAGCCTATTTGAGAACAAGGACATATTTTGGGGAAGCTTTGTAAAGACTTACATAAGATAATAATTTTACTTTTAGGAATCTCATGTTGAGAAAATAGATTACACAAAAATCTGGTAACAGTCATATTTTAATTAATTTGCATATAATCAATCAGATCATCTATATACTTTGAAAAACTCATATATTCAAGTGAAAC
Source organism: Tarsius wallacei (assembly GCA_963574415.1). NCBI lineage: Eukaryota > Metazoa > Chordata > Mammalia > Primates > Tarsiidae > Tarsius > Tarsius wallacei. Next base: position 3,282 of record CAUYQG010006737.1, read on the forward strand.
ATTATTCAAACATGACTACAATGATATCTGATAAATGCTTGGATTTACAGATCACTTGAAATAAGCTCCTGGCTTTTTAAGTATCAAATGCTCACAGGTTGGGGATCACTTATATAAGGGACTTTTTTCCCCCTTTGCTTTCTGTCTTTCATTATTCCCAAAATCTTCTTCTTTAACTTTTAATTAAGTATCAATAAGTTCGTTTTTGTCTCAATTCAGTATATTTAAAATCAAGAACATAAAATTTGTCAAAATGCATTTAATAAAAATTTATGAAGCCATTGAATCAAAACACAATATCTGAGCAGCCCACCTACAAAATCACACCTGGTGAAGTAGTTAAAAAAGGTCAATTGGCAACATCTGTTACCTAAAGAAAGAGTAGGAAATAAAGCATCATAAATGTTTACTAGTAATGTGTGAAAACAAAATTATCCATAAAAAAGCTTTTCTGCTAAGATACATATGTGCTAACCATAGATGAGCTCAGAACCGACAGCTGGATAATTTTAATTTCTGAGCAGTTGATACCTTAGGGAAAACAGAATAAAACATTTTAAAAGTTTTAATCAGCTGAAGGTTTCCTGTGTTTGTTGTGTTCTGATATTTAACTGTCCATTTTCAACATGATGATTGAACTAAGCTATATAAAACACATATATCAAAATATATTTTAAACATTTCAGATATTTTAAAAGTTCTTTGAGAAAATATGGTGGTTTGGTTCAAATATAATAATATAGTAGGGAAGATCAGTCACAGAAACAACCATAACAAATACTATAAAACAGTGAATTTTGCAAAGCATGTACATATAAATTGCTATATATTCAAAAGAAATAAAGAACTTACCATTAACTTTAGAAATTTATAAATAAGTTTTAAAAATATATTTCTAATGAGACACAAAATTAGGTGTGTTTTAGGTCTGAATAAATTTGGGGGAAATAACTATTTTTCAAACATTGCACTAAATACCAATGGACTAATCACAACTAAGAAACAAGCTTGACCCACAAAGATGATGCCAGTGCTGTCGATTCAGTTATTTAATTAAATAATAATGCCTTACCTGTTAATATATATGCTTTAATAAAAGCAGAAGCAAGTTACAAATGCATACTATAAAAGAGTATTTCGGCAGCAGAGCAAGTAATGCTATCAATGACTGTGATGGTTAGAAATAGTCATGTTGTGGCTCTATTCACAATATCAAAAACATGGAACCAACCAGTCTGCCCATCGAAGCTGGACTGTATCAAAAAAATGTGGTACATATACACACTGGAATATTATGCAGCCGTAAAGAAGGACAAACATATGGACTTCGCAGCAACTTGGGTGGATTTGGAGTCGATCATAGTCAGTGATCTATCACAGAAACAAAGAAAAGAGTACGATATGTTCTCACTCATAAATGGCCTTAAACAATTATCATAATATTATAAGAAAGGGATTGGCAATAGTGTGAAACTGCCAGGAGGGGGGTTGGCATTGGCAGTAGTGGGAAACTTCCAGGGAGGGGGGTATATTGGCAGTTGAAAGAAACTGCTAGGGAAGGGAGGGGCACAACTAATCAACAAGGCTACCTGCATAATCAACCTTTGTATACCTAGCCCTGAATTGTACCCCACATCTTTAAATTTAAAAAAAAAATTCAAAACTTATAAAAAAAGAAATAATCATTGAAGTGGCATATTAATTGGTGTCATGAAAGATTTGTGGAAATCCAGCAAGCATATAGGAATAAAGGAAGCATTTTCAGAATTATAGTAGAGGGAGGAGTATAGACAGAACCACAAAGATAATTGTAATATAACTGAAGTTGCGATAGTAGAGATAAGAGCATGAGAGGCTTAGAACTCTCTTTATCAGTCAAGTTTTAATTAGGAAAGCAGAAACTGGGTAACTACAATAACAGACCTTATCGTCATTGTAAATCTACTAACTACCTCTGCAGAAACACTGAGACATGTGGACATGTTAGAACCTGCAGGGAAATCTGGGAAGAAAGCCACGTCCAGCTGCTGGATTGGGAGCATTCCGTGAGGCTGGTGAAAAGGACCATAGAAAGCTACCACATCTGAATAACTGCTGGTTGCTATTGTTCAGTAGAGTTGACGGTCAGGAAGGAGAGCTTTCATGGATTGCAGAAGAGTCAGGACAAAAATAAGGACAGTACTGCTGTATCCACATGTCAAATAACTAACATAATGACATTCAGAAAGAAGCGCCTTTTTCCTCACTTCCTGGCAGCTGTTCTGCTTTTGTTTTCCACATTTTGCTTAAAATTACCTTTTGATCAACTCTAACAGAGGATGATTCAGTGAAGAGGGATCCCAGGAAACATAGTTCAATATGACAGAGTGTGAACCATTATACCATTCTTATGCCTCCTCTCTTGACACAAGATGCAATAGAGTCATCAGAGATTTTGAGAATGGAGAGTGACAAGATAATAGATTTTGTTATAGAGAAGCAATTCCAGTCAGAGTATATAGAATTGATTTTAAGAGAGATAAACTGAAAGTAGGGAAACTTTGTGCAAAGATTTTTTTAGCCCTCCAGACAAGAAGTGGTACAATCCTGAACTGAGACGACGACAATAGGCATGGAGAGAACAGGCTAGATTTGAGACTTGCAAGAGGCTAAATTGACAGGACAAGTGTTGATTGGTTAGAGCAGATAAAGGAGAGGGAGAAACAAATGAAGCTTGCATGGTATTTAGCTTGTGTGTTCACAAGTATGGTAAAACGTGTCAGAAAAATTGCACCAGGCAGGCTAAATAAAGAATGAGTACTTTATTCAAGACTATCACAATCAGAGAAAGAGAGTAAAAACCAACTCCGCTGTAACAAGGTTGAAAGTTTTCAAGTGCTGTGTTAGTGAAAAAGTAGTGGAAGACACTAAGGGGAAGGTGGTTGATGTACCTAATATATTTTTATTTGCTAACTGTCACTTATTGAAGTTATATTCCTACCCTCCTTCAGAGACTGGGGCATGGGGATCTATCTTTGTTAATAGTTGTATTTTAGTGGCATGGCTGCCAGTTTCTTGAGATAAAATAATTTAATCTCAAAGACTTTTTTTAAAAATTGCAATTTTTTCAACCTAAATACTCTAAGAAAAGGGAAATCGGAAACTATAGATAGGAGAAATCTGTGTAAAATTTAGTCAAGTAAGGTGAATGTTAAAGCCATCTTAGTCAGAAGCCAAACACAGTTTCCTGTTTTATAAGGATGATAATCAGCTAGACACATTGAATTTGAATGCTTTGAAGACACTGACTTTATTTTATTTTATATTTTTTCGAGTTACGGTATTACACGGTTACCCAGGCGGGAGTGCAGTGGCACAGTTAAGGCTCACTATAGCCTCAATCTCCTGGGCTCAGGTGATCCTGCTACCTCAGCCTGCCAAGTAGCTGAAATTACAGGTGTATGCCTCCATGCTGTGTTTGGGTTTTTATTTTTTGTAGAGATGAGGTTTTACTATGTTTGCCCAGAATGGTCTCAAGCTCCTGCATTCAAGTAACCTTTCTGGCTTGGCCTCCCAAAGTACTGGTGCATACCACAGTGTCTAGCCCTCAGTTTAAAATTTAAAAGTAAGAGACTATTGATAAACTGATTATAGTGGATTAAATGGTGCCCCTCACTCTGCCCCTGATAGAAGATATTTTCTTGTCCTAATTCCCGAAACCTAGGAATGTGACCTTACTTGCTAAAAGGGTCTTTACTGATGTATCTAAGTCAAGAATATGGCGATGAAATTATCCTGGGTTATTAGGATAGGCCCTAAATCTAAGAAAGTATCCTTATAGGAGACTTACAAAGGAAAGGCATACAGAAAAGATAAACAGGTCATGTGAAGACAAAAGCAAAGTAAAGAGTGACATAGCCACAAGACCAGGAACATCCATAACCACCAGAGTCTGGAAGATTCAAGGACCGAGTCTCCCGTAGATCCACAAATAGAAAGTGGCTTTGCCGACATGATGCTTTTGGGCTTCTGATTTATGGGACTGTAAGAAAATAAACTTCTCCTTTTAGAGTACATCCAGTCTATGGCAATTTGTTATGGTAGCCACTGCAAACTAATACAGAGACAAAATAAATTCACTGATTCTTTAAAATGTGCCTTAAAGGCAACTATATTAATAAAATAAATTAACCCATTCTTTCTATTGGAGTCATACATTGAGATAATTTAAATATAAATTTACACTAAAAGTACTATGTTCAAGCTCTGGCCAATTTATAGGCAATAGTGTGGACATGAATTGAGTCCGTTCTATTAGCATGCATGCTCACACACACCCAAAAAAGCCGAGTCACATAAGTGACTCTCTAATAATACATATAGTTTATTAGCACTCATAAAAAAACACTGAAGAGTTCAGTTCTCAATTAGGTAGTTATTTTCCTTTTATAAGTAATTTAATTTTTATAAAGTTTTGATTTATAGTTGCTAAAAATAGAGTATAGCCAGGCACGGTGGCTCAAGTCTGCAATTCCAGCACTTTGGGAGGCTGAAGTGAGAGGATTACCTGAGCCCAGGGGTTCGAGACCAGTCTGGGCAAATTGGTCAGACCTTGTCTCTACAATAAAGCAAAGACGTAGCCAGGCATGGTGACGCGTGCCTGTAGTTCCAGCTACTTGGAAGACTGAGGCGAAAGGATGGCCTGAGCCCAGCAGGTCGAGGATGCGGTAGCTGTGAGCATGCCACTGCACTTCAGCCTGGATGACAGAGTGAGACTACAACTCAAAAAAAAAAGAAAAATAGGGCATAGTTTTGACTTATTGAATCAAGCTTTTTTTCATTTATCGGGATATTTTGGTCAATTTTCAGCAGAACTTATCTATTTCATAGACAGAAACGTAATTTAATAGCTAATAACCAAAGGATGTTTTTAGGTATAAACTGCTAAGTAATAAATAGAGGATAATTATTAACAAATACTATTGAAATTAGATATTTTTAAATGTGTAGAACCAAATAAAATGGTAAGCCCATTCTTCTTGCACAACCATTTTAATTAATCTTACTATTATCCACACAATCACTTAAATCACAAATCAGGGAGAGTCATTTCATTATTTCTTTTTCCATACCATCTTCATTGTCAACCCAATTAACATCTTATAAATAATCAAATCTTGTTTATGTACAAAAATATGTAGCAAATACCACCTAGTCACATCATTGTGCCTACCTGCATTCAATACTTACTAATGTCATTATGTTCTTACTAGTCCTTGTATTTCTAGATTTATTTCTGCTCCTCCAAATCTACTTTCATGAGAGCAATCTTTTACAATGTAAATTTAGTTTCTCATTATAAAAGGGCAAGAACTTATATGGGAGTCATTACAATCAGCATCAATACTGGATTATAAGTGCATTCCTTAGTATAAACTGTTCTATGACTTTGTATCTTGGCATAAACAGACGATTTTGCTTAGAACACTCAATCCCTTATAAACCCTACCTTGACTATCTGGAAATTATCTCCTCATTTGCATCAGTCAGTTTCAAGTCATAAAATCCCAACTACTGATGAATTAGCAATAAAGCTATTTAACTATGTTATATCACAAGAAGGCTGGATGTATTTTCAAGTTTGGTGCAGTGACTATACAGTGTTATCAGGGTCCCAAAATCTGTAAAATTTACTACCCACCATTGTCAACATTTTGACTTTTCTTTCTTGTACTTTAAGCTCAAACTCACAAAGAGGCTGCATTGAATCCAACCATCAGATCCTCTGACTGAAAGTCCTAGTGGAAGAAAGGAATGGGCAAATGTCTTCTTTTTTCAAAAGATACTTGTTCTCTTTATCCATGAACCAAAATATTGCCCCCAAATCCTGTAGCACATTTTATATCCCGTTCCCTTGGCCATATTCAGTACCGTGAACACCAGTACTGAAAGGACAATCAGAGATAAAAATCTGAAAATAATGGGAATGTCAGGACAAACTTAGACACACGATGATTCCTTTCTGAGCTGTACTTTAAAACAAAAGAAGAATCTATAAATGTGAAAAAAGGGGAAGCTGTTGATTCTGAGTAATTATCTCTGCATGTTTTGAAATTTGTATTCACCTACTCTAATGGTTCTCCATAGGCGCTTCTTATCCTATGTTCACATTTCATTTTCTAACACTTGTGTTCAGCAACTCTTTTACAATATGATGAATTATTCTATTATTCTGTAGTAATATACCTCTTGAGTACAAATCACTATTTCTTCACATTTTGATGACTCCAATATGCAGTAGAGGGTACTGTTTAATACATATTTTTTAATCAACTACCACATCAGACTATATGTGTAATTTTTGAAAGATTTGAAAAATACATGTCATAAAGTCAATTGGAATTTTTAGAAATTGACTATTCTTTTGGGTGTGAACTTAGATTGAATTGAAATTATATTCAAAAAAGCAAAGATTTTTTTTTTTCTTTTAAGAAAATCTAACCACACTTAGCCACAAGCTTGCCATACTCACTGTTTTAGTTATGTATTCTAAGTGCTTATTTGTACTTATCCAAGGATAGTCTTTGAAGATTTAGCCATACAATTTATTTTTTGAAGAAAATTCTTTTTAAATGGCATATAGCTTTTTGATATACTAATCAGGAAACCTGTGACTTTGGTAAATATATACAAAGATAATGATTTAATTCTCATTCATTGTCCTTTCTTTATGCTATGAAATATAGATATAATCTCCAGTTGCACACAGACTAAATCAACTTATTGGCTTTAATTTAAGTAGTACTTAAGAAAACATATAAAAATAAAAACAAAGTCATTTTGAAATTCTACAGCAAATAATAATATTGTTTCATTCTGGATTAGTATTTTTGTGACTAGGCTTTTCATGCGCCTTTTCATGGTGATAATGAGCAATTTTATACAAAGCCAAGACTCAGTAAATCTAGATTCTAGATGTTTGTGTTTGAGTTGCTCCCAAATATATGCTAATTGGCTTTGAAAGTGAAGATTGCGGATTTTCATATCTGTTTATAATACAACAATTTGCAGGAGATGGATGTTCTTTCTTGGAAAAGAAAAATAAAAGTATATTAAAAATATCAGTTTGATAATGCAAATAGAACTTATGAGGTCAGGTTCCCTGAAAAGGGCAAGCTACAGCTCCTGCACTACTCAGGCATTTTCCAATTCTTAGTGTGAATACATAGAGAAATCTCACAGGGCTGAAAAGATGAAAATTGAACTTTGATACTGACGAAGGAGGCAAAATTAAGAGAAGCCATTATCCTGGTAAGGAAAGAAGCACATCGAAGTTATCCTAAAATTATGCAAAAGAAACTCTTCCAAGAAATCTACTAAATATTTGAATTGTATAGGTCAAGAGAGGATACCCAGGATGCCACTGAAAGACACTGCTGAGCTGTCTGTATTATCTCATTGCTTCGGAGACAAAAACTTAATTTCAGGAATTGCCAGTGGGGAGGAAGCTGGGACTTATTTCAGAAGTTCAGCTGGAACTGTGGAGGGGTATATCCTAGCATCCAAAAAGAGCCAGATGCAGAACGAGTTTTAAAAATAATTGCAAACCAGCTTAGATCCAGAGTAAACTAAAGTGAACTACCATCATTCTATCTGCTTGCTTAGAGGACAGGGAAAACCCTGTTGAAAGTAAAATAGTAGTGGGAAACTGTCAGGGGAGAGGGGCGTGGGATTGGCAGTTGAGGGAAACTGCAAGGGAAGGAAGGGGCATACCTCTTCAACAAGGTTACCTGCATGATCAATGTTTATATACCTAACCCTGAAATGTACCCCACATCTCTATAATAAAGTTTTAAAAAGAAAAAAAAAAAAGAAAAAAGCAGAACAAAGCAAAGGAAGAGAAAAATACTTTGTCAGAAACAGAATGATGGAAAAAAATCAAAGAAACAGATCTGAAATGTCTTTTAAAACCTGTGGGTTTTAATGTATATTACACAGGAAAGACATTCTGTCATTTGATTGCCGAACCCTCAAGGTGGGGAGATGTTAGATGTATGACAAAAAGTATTACTTCTTCAGAAAGAGAAATGGGTGTACTTCCATGTCAGCAATATTTCCGCAGACCATGACATCCTCATGGGAGCTGGAATATGGGTACTTTAAACTCTGGTTAGATCAGGCTTTTACTTCTGGTTCTTAGTGGTATTACTCTGAATTTTCTTTTCCTCGTAGAAAACCCCTTTTGGTTTGGTTCCATTATACAATTACCAATAGTTTGCTATTAATTGAACCCAACCCTAACTTCCTTAACGCTATACCCATTTTCTGCTGTGTCTGTGGAGAATCTACCATAGAGAGTGTGTACATGGACAACAAATCAGGAATTAAAAGTTCATGAATTCAATAAGTTGGTATCTTAGGAGATACAGTTTCAACATTTGCTCTTTATCTCACTTAATAAAAATTTTATTTGAAAAGAAAATCAAAGAAAGGGAAAAAAGTCAGCCTGACAAGCACTCTCCTTCTGATACACTTATCCAAGTTCAGATACCTTGATCTTAGCCTCTGCAGTCATGTTTTTAGTGAAATGGCCATTAGCAGTAAAATATTTTATTTTCCGGAGTTTAGTGTTTGGAATTAGTATGTTGAGAGCTAGTAGAAAGGGCTCTACTCAGGCAGTCATGCCAACAAAGGATGGTTGCTGGTGGATGTGGCAGAATGCTCCTTCTGTGGGTCTCTCTTCCTTATAATTCCTGGTTGTATAACTCTTATTTTTCTTTTCTGTTTTTTTTTCTCTCTCTGGAAAAAAAAAAGGTGATAAATTTTCATATAAGCCATATTGTCTTTTTAATAGCTTTATTGATATAAAATTTACATACCATAAAGTTCATCCATTTAAAGTGTAAAATTCAGTGGTTTTTTTTTTGTATATTCACAGAGTTGTGCAACCATTACAAAAATCAACTGTAGAAAGTTTTCATTGTCCCCAAAAGAAACCTTGTACCTTTTAGCAGTTACTCCCCATTTCTCCTAATCCCCTTCAACCCTAGGCAAGCACAAATCTATTTGCTGTCTCTATAGATTTGCCTATTCTGGATATTTACATTTTTATGTAAATGAAATCATGCATGTAGCCCTTTTCAGATGGCTTCTTCCACTTAGCATGATGGTTTCGAGTTTCATCTACATTGTAGCATGTGCTAGTACTTCATTCCTTTCTATGGCTGAATAATACTCCGTTGTATGAATGTACCACATTTGTTTTTCCAGTCATCAGTTGATAGACATTTGGGTTGTATCCACTTTTTTGCTGTTTAAATAATGCTACTGTGAACATTTATTTACTAGTTTTTGTATGAACATATAGTTTCTTTTTTTATTTTTTTACTTTAAAGATATAGGTTATAATTCAGGGTTAAGTATACAAATGTTCATTATGCAGGTACCCTTGTTGATGAGTCGCGTCTCCTCCCCCTACTCCCACTACTGCCAATTCCACCCCCCCCCCCCCGGCAATTTTCCTACTACTGACGAACCTTTTCTTATAGTATTATGATAATTTGAACATCTATTTTCATTTCTCTTGGGTAAAAAGACATGAAATGCTTGTAGCCAGGTACATAAGGGAAGGCAGTAAGGACTTTCAGAAACTCAGAATGAAATCCTAGTAGTGGAATTTCCAGGTCATATGGTAGCTTAACATTTAACCTTTTGACGAATTGCTAGATTTTCTCAAGACAGCCTAACCATTTTACATTCCCATCAGCGGTATGTGAGATTTTCAGTTTCTTCACATCCTTAACACTAAGAACATTGTTATTGTCCTTTTTAGTTTTTTTCATAGCCATCTTAATGAATGTCAACTGGGATGTCATTGTATTTTTTTTTTTTTTGCATTTCCTTGATAACTAGTGATGTTGATCATCTTTTCTTGTGCTTATTGGCAATTCATATGTCTTTTTTAAAAAATCCTTTGCTCATTTCCAAATTGAGTTATTTATGTTTTTATTATTGAGTTGTAAGATTTTCAAATGTATTTTGGACGTTTGTCTTTTTAAGGGTGATACTTTGCAGTTGTATGATGTTTTCCAGCAAGCATTTGTGTTATTCTACTGATGTTACATATTTTAGCTGCATTGGCTTCTTTACTGGGTATGAATGCCAGCAGAATCAGAGTGACCTTGGATTCTCTGCTGAGAATGTAGCCCAGGGAGCAGAAATTTATCACAAATGTATCAGAAATTTATCACTTAAACCCCCCACCCCCAACCTTATCTGGGACAAGGAGAATCTACATTTAAAGGTCTGTATTTTTTGCTTTTTTGTTTTTTATTTTAGCTTGGTTAGGTTTGGACCTTTCTTTTTGTTTTGCCTTATGCAGACCTAAGCAAGGGCAGGGAGAAATGGGATGTGAAATTGTGATAGAAAACCGAGTAAGCATTACTCAAATCAGTATATTCACCTTGACCTCTGTGATGGGTCAGTTGACTGAAGAAATCTCTCATTTAAAACCGTGAAATACTGATGAGATGTGCCAAATGTGTACTTATTTTATGTTTTGGCTTCTATGTACTTGTGTGTGAACCAATGAGCATAAATATTACTCCTCTTCCCCTTCTGTTAGCAATTTGTATTGGTCATTTAAAAATAAAATAATTCAAAGTGGGAAGTCATGAAACCTCATTTAAGAAGAAGAGCAGGCTTTAAAATCCCACGGATCTGAGTTTCAAACACTGTTGTTGCTATTTCTTAGCTCTGTGTCCTTGTGCAAGTTACTTTGCTTCTCTGAGTCTCCATTCCTTTATTGGTGAGGTATGTAAAAATCCACCTTCTCAAATTGTTATGTGGACTAAATGAGATAATGAACATAAAGTTCCTAGTGCATAATAAGCACTTAATAAGCTAGCTACTATTTTGTATTTGAGGGTAGGGACAAGTGGGTTTATAAACCTGAACACTAATGGCGCAGTTAAATCTGGGGTGGTATTAGAGAATACGTAGACAGAATGGGCTGCTAAAATGAAAGGAATTTGAGCATTTATTTTGTTTTGTGCCTCATCTAAGCATAAGTGCTTAGTGATTATTGGCAGTTTCTTCTTCTTATCTGATTTTTTGAAGACTATTACCTAGCAGAAAATTATCCTAATAATAATCTCTTACACTTAAATACCATTTTGAGCTTTTAGAAGTACTTAATGTCCTTTATTTTACTGTTTATTCTTAAATATTCTCTGAAGTAGGTATGCAGTCAGCATCAATTCCATTTTTCAGAGAAGACAGCTGAGGCCCAAGACATAGAGTTACTATTGTTCTCCCCCTCTACGACATGCATAGTGGAATGTATTCTTTTACCAGCTTTTTATCTAGAAGATCCTTTTAGTGGCTTACCTTTGGCAAGGTTTTGCATGATTCCATATCTGGTGGTGTGCCTATAGCATTGTCGTTGAGTATCTTAATATTCCTAGTGGTCCTGGCGAGCAGCTTTGCCTTCAGAAGGACACTGAAAACTATGGAAATGACTGCAGAAGATTGGGTGGGCAGACACCAATCACTTTCTGGGATGGTCGACTTTTTATTGAAGCTATTTGCAGAGCTTTGTATTATTTAAAAGCACTACTTCAGAGAAGTGTTGTAACGTCAAAATAGGCACTTTGAAGGACTGACTGTAAGGATGGGTGAAAAATGTGGTAGACATTATTTTCATTATTTTTCATTATTTTCATTATTCATTGCATTATTTCATTGCATTATTTTCATTAATATCAAGCAAGCTATCCTTTGAATGCTATTTCAAAAAGTGTTATATAATGTTGAAGATACTGTTACAGATTTCCAACATGAAGCTCATAAATCTACAATTCCCTGTCCTCCTAGGCACATGAAGGAAAATTTATGAGCTTCAGGTTTCTAAGCAGCTATTAAAGCATATTTAATCTGCTTCAATTTCTCTCTCTCTCTCTCTCTTCTCCCCCATCTCTCTCTCCCTCTCATGAGCAAGCTCTCTTTATTTTTTGTTAAAAGCAGTAAATATGTTTCCCTTCAAATGTCACCAGTGTAAACATTTGTAATTTGTCATCTGCTAGTGTAGCCCCTTGCAAAACAAAATGGCAGCACTCAGGAGGTTGAAGAGTTGGACTGTTTCCTTCTGAGAGTGGTGCCATAGATTGTCAGTTTGCTCATCTTTCTCCTCGTTGGTACATGACCCTGATACGCAACACAAATTATGTGGCCATTTTCGTCTCTCTCTTTTTTTTTTATTTGGTCTTTCCTCAGCCACCACTCATCAGTTCTCACAAAGATTTGTCAGAGCTTGCTTCCCCAACTCCACAGTTCTTAATTCATCTTAAGGAAAGGGCTGTCTGTCTTTTTCCTAAAGATTCTCAAGAGGAAAAAAAGGCGGGGGAGGGAATCTTTAGGGAAAATTTAATATCTCACAACCCTGACAGAGATTTCTTCCCAAACCCTAAACAAAACCTTCCTTCCTTCCATTTGCTATTTATCATATTTACAGGGAAGATGTATGGTATGATGTTTATATTGCATAGAAGAACGACTTCCACATGCAGTAAAATTCTTTGTCATAGATGTACAGAGCTTTGAATTTTCTTATCATAACCATTTATACAGCTGTGATTTAATAACAGCAATGAGTATTAATTTTGTGACAATTATATCCCATAATATGGAAACTTATCAAATAGTCTTTAAAGTGTTATTGTTATTCTGGCTGTAGATGGAAAGTTGTTCCTTATTTACTCATCTATGACACTGAATGCTCAGTGTACTTTTTGCTGAACCTAAAGGCATAATTTTTGCCGGTTATTCCTTTAGCTGATCTTTCAAGGTGATCTTAAAAGCTTCCTCTTCAGAAAAGCCTTCCCTGACTGTTTCTTTTCTTTTTTTCTTTACTGTGAATATACTTTATTTAGTCATTTTTTTATACAACTGAAACTCTGGGAATTCAAAATTAACATCCTTGCCCATGAACTTCTTGTAGACACCAGAAAAAGTTTCAGCCTTGTGCTCCATGTTGCTCTGCTGTGCTTTGTCAAAGTGCACCTTGATGAGCCAGCTGCCATCCAGCTTCATGCGGATTCTCTTGCCCCCAATTTCACTTGGGAAGACCAAGTCCTTAAGGATGGCGTCATGCACAGCAATCAGACTATGACTCCTGGAACACTTTTGCTTATTTTTTGTGTGGCTTTTTAGAGTTGACTTAGGCAGAATTCTCCTTTGAGCAATAAAGACATGCTTCCCATTGAACTTTTTCTCCAATTCACTTACTAGTCGGACTTGGATTTTTTGGAAAGACTTCAGTTCAGGAATGGGAACAAAAATTATGATAGCTTTCCAATCACTACCAACATCAATTTCCTCGGCTGCTGTTTTGCTGAGCTCCCTGAGCTAAGCCTTAAGGCCTGAGTTCATCTCCAGCTCCAGAAGAGCCTGGGAGATGCCAGACTTGGACTTATATGGTTTCTTGCCATTGGGTTTCACGATCTTGGTGCTCAAACTGATCATGGTCTTCCCCTTGCTGAGCACCAGCTTAGGAAGAGCTGTTTTGATGACCACTCTGCTTCAGGCTGGTTCTCCCATTATTCCCTGTCATAGCATCCTGATTGTTTCCTTTGAAGCACTATTCCAATTTGTCATTATAAATGAGTTTGTTCAGTTGCTTATTATCCATTTCCTCACTAGATTGTCAACGCTGTGAGGGCAAACATCATGATATTTTGTGCACTGCTGTGTGCATTACCAGCACTATCAGATTGTTTGGCACATAGATAGAAGATACTCAGTAATTATCTGTTGGATGAATAGATCATAAAGAAGAGTTCATATTTTAACTCTTAGTTGAATAAGGCTAAGCTAGGAATTCTCAGCCTTGATTGAACATAAGAATCACTAATGAAGCTTTAAAACAATGCTAAGGCTATCATAATCTACTTATTTATAATCTCCAGGTCTAAATCTAAGCAAGTATTTTTTTAAAAGGTCTATAAGTGATTCTATTGAGTAGTTACTGATTGGATGACTTTAGATGAGTTACTTCATTTCTCTATATCTGCAGTTTCTTCACCTGTAAAGTGGAAATTATTATAAATCGCAATGTTTTTGTATTGGTATTGCATGAGCTACTTGACACATGACAGGAACTTACTGAGTATTAGCATCAAAGTCAAAATCAACCTCTCTCTTTACCTACCCTCTCCCCTCTTCTCCCGTCCTTTCCTCCTGTCTCTCTCATAGTTTCAAGATTAGTATAATCCAACAACAAACTTTTAATTCACAATGGCATTTCTAGGGATTATCGTGGAAAATGAGCCAAATTACCTTTAAGAAGTCTTCAAGTACCTTTTATGGAGTGTTTTAAGAGGCATCACTCATTATAAGAAATTTCAATGTAGAAAAAAGGTCACCACCGAATAGCTATTTATATACTTATTTTTGAGTCAGAATCTCACTCTGTCGCCCAGGCTGGAGTGCAGTGGCACGCTCATGGCCACCCCATCATCGACCCACTGGTTTCGGGTGATCCTTCCTTCTGCCTCAACTTTCCAAGTAGCTGGAACTACAGATGTGCTTTACCACTCCCGGCTAATTATATATATATTTAGTAGAGACGAGGTCTCACCAAGTTGCAGGGGCTGGTCTCGAACCCCTGCGCTCAGGCAGTCCTCTAGCCTTGGCCTCCCAAAGTGCTGAGATTACAGGCTAGAGCCACCACGCCCAGCCACCACTGAATATTTATAAAGTCCAATATCTATATGATGCCAAACTTATGGCATTATGACACCTTCAGGCCTTGTTTCCAGCATGTGGCACTCAGCCCCGGTACTGTCCTTGGCCACAAACCTCATCTTGTCCCTTTGCAGACACAAAATTGTTGTTATTATTATTTATGTAAAATAACACAAATTAATAGTGATACCAACTATGTTTGTCTAGCACTTCCTGTATGCCAACCACTGTGCTAGGCATTTGTAGTAACCTTCACAATCAGTCTTCAAGGTAGTCAATACTATCTCCATTTTACAAATGAGGAAACTGATTTCTGAGAGGTTAGTTTACATAGCCAGTAAGTAGCTAAGCTTAGATCAGGGTGGGGGACAGTGTGAGAAAAAAATAAGAATGTCCATAAAGTTTTCCCTTCTCCTACACTGTACAACAAATGTGATAGAGGTTATTTGTTTAAAACATAGCACAATCTTACAAGACTCCAGGAAAGGAGAATGTGAAGGACCCAGTTTCCAGCTACTGGAGCAAGTGCCAGAGTACTAGTATCTGGCATGTCTTAGAGTTTAGACTGCGAATCTTAACTCCTTTGCTGCTCCAAATCTTGATAACATTTGTTTGAAAGGTACTCCTCTCAACATGAAAATGCATTTTTAATTTTGTAAGGCAATGACAATATCACATTCAGTTAAGGGTTGCTTTCTTTACAATCTTTTAGGATCACATATATTTTGTAAAACTCTAGTGATAAATGTATGCGCACTTAGACATATGGCATCTCTTTTTAGTCTCACTGTAATGTTTCCTGGCTATGCAAATGTGGTGGGCTCTTTGGAGGAAAAGTTCGATATATTACCCATCCAAGGACTAAGTTTCCTCATTTTTGTCCCTGCCTCTTTTGACTGATGACCAAAGCGGCAGCACACAACACTCTTTTGTTCTAACATTATCTCTGCATCACATTGATCAGGAGACCTGGCATCTCCAGAGCTTGGGATAGGAACGACTCTGCTGATTACTAGGAAAGATTAGGAGACACTTTCTCCACAGAAAGAGGGTGCTTGATATTGTAAGCTTTGGCAAAGGGAAGTTTGTGGACTCCACTGTAAGTAGATAGGATGACCTTTGACTTAATCTGTTTCAGTCATTGTTCATACTCAGGTCCTCTTGAGGGAGCTGACACTTTATGCCTTTTAATCTACTTTGTGGTCTATTACACAAAACCTAAGGTGCTGATTCTCAATCATGGGTCTGCTTCAAAATTGCCTAAGGAATAAAATATAAGTATACCAGTTCTAGTCCTGGAAAATAGTGACTCATTTGGTCTGGCATACAGGCCAGGAATCTGTATTTTTTAAAATTTACTCAAGTGATTTTGCTATATAGCTATAAATAAAAACCTGTGCCTGGACTTGTCCACTCATCCACCCCCTGCAGTACTTCCCCAAGGTGGCATTTGAGACAGGCCCGAAAGGGTAGAGAACACTTGAATATTAAAACATGGCTAAAAAGTGAGGACTTTCCACATGGAGAGAATTTGGAAGAAAAACTTGCAGAAATATGACAGCAGCTATAACTTTGAATTTTCATCTTTGGTCATTGCAGGCAGTAGTGGCAATGTATAACAGGAAAAGAGGTGATACTCATCAACTTTGAATAGCTTTGTACCAAACCCTTGATAGTCCTCCCTGCTTATAAAAAAAATCTTAACTATAAAGGTGATTTATTTACAAACCATAGACCACTGTGAAATCTCTGTTCTTAGCTAGAGGCCTTGAAGATTAAGAGAATTACTTGTTTGCTCAATAGAGTCACTTATTAGGGTTTTTTTCTATTGCACACGCCTCCAGAAGAACCACATTCTACTGAAATGCTTCATTTCATTTTGATTTATGTAAAAATTCCCAAGCTTCTCAAGCAATGTTCCTTTATAAGTCAGTAAACTTCAGTTCTGTTACAACGATAAGGAGTCATAGAATAAAAATGGTACTGGCTTTAATAGCTCTTCATTATTTGCATGGCCATTACATTGCCATGGAACTGCAAGAGTGTGCAAGGATTTGATAACTTGCTTGTTGATGGATAAGTCTGTGTTTGTGCTGATGGAGTGATTAGGAAGTAGTTCTCCACTGTCAATCAAGAGGTTGGTTTTGAATGTTGATTGCCAGTGGTCACTGTGCTAACCACTCTAGTTCTCTTTTAGACAAATACGTACTCAGAATCAAGTCTTTATGTTCTTTATAGCACAGACATGTTACACACTAGATGTGTTGTACAACCACAAAGAAAATAATTCGGGCTCAAGTATGTGTCACAGTGTAGTTGGTGGTGGTATATAATTCCCTACTACCAAGAAGATGGGAAGAATGTATTGTTTAGTAGCTGCATCTTACATCTGTTGGGTAAAATTTAGAAACACACTTGTGACCTATAAATGTTGAGGTATTGTCCGACACCTAGGCAATCCTGGTGTTTTTCTAGTGTCAGTCTGGCCTTAATATTTAGAACGTGCCCACAGACCACTGCTAGTTTCTGCCTATTTCTATAGTAAATTCCTGTCCCTTAGATCAAAGAAAAATGAGTTAATATAAAACAAATTGTAAAGAAGATATAAAACAAATTAGAAAGAAGCTAATTATCTTGCCTAGTCACTCCATGAATATTTGCGGAGTGTTCATTAACACTCTAGCATATGCTACTATTTACTGGGGATCCTGAAGAAGAATACATAGTTTCTCTGTCCACTGTTCACTAAGGCTCCCTCCCCACTGAGAAACTCCTCATCTCCACATTCATTGACCCAAGGGACAATTTATGGAAAAGGGAGAACTTGAGCTACATCTTAAAGGACGGGCTTGGATTTCAAGGCAAGAGGTATGTGTAAGAGAAAGTCTAGTGACAAGACTGGCCAGGGTCTTTGCAAAGGAAGGTGAATTGGATACGCTCCCAAGGAAACTTCCAGTAAGTACTTCTGGAGATAAGGTTGAAGAGTCTTGATCCAGACGGAGCTCCTAAATATGTTGACTCTATTGAAAAAGTACTTGATTTGGATTCAGTCAGATATGCATCTGACTCCTGGCTTTGACATTTATAAGAACTTGGGTAAGGATTGTTTTTAAATGAGGTGATTTATGAAGTCAGACACTCAGTAAATGCTTGAATCTAGGAAAGTTAACTGTTCTGTTTTTCTTTTTCCAGATGGTCCTTCATTGAGTAACTTGGGAACCACTGATAACCTTTTTTTTTAAAGTAGGAATTTATTAGAGGATAGAAAAGGTCCCAGCAGCGGGAGGTTCCTGAAAGGGTTGCCTGATAACCTTTTCTCAGGAATCAAAATGTAGAGAATTTGGGGGAAATTTAAGAAACAAAAAGACATCATCCCATTTTTTAAAATCACATTGTCTTTCAACATTCCTTGTTTACTCTGTTGGCAAGGTTGACTTATCTAATTCTTTTTGGGTAGAGAAGGCTCTTTTCCTTTGACTGTACCCCTTTCAGGGTTAGAATGAGGAGCATTATCTTCTAGTTCTCTACCAACTTTGGAAGGCATGAACTCAAAGTAGAGTCACTGGGGTCACTTCAGCAGTAAGAAATTATTTTCCCTGTATAAAAGTATGAGTTGATACCATCTGTAGCATGGGCTTCAGTATTCTTTATCATTCAGTATCAGCATTATTAGCAACAATGATAAGCAATATGGATTGCATTTCTGTGGGATAAAATAGTAACGTGGATCATGGTGTGATATAATTTGTCATTTAGCTTCCTTTTAAAGCATTATCAATTATGTTAGCTGTATCAATCACTTGGACGTCCAAAGCGAACATTGGTAGAAGTCAAATGACTAGCCTGGTCTGTTATTGCCCACATAAAGGCAAATCCCTGGAGTGAGAAGTCTAAGGTTACTTAGCACTGAGGCCACAGTACAGTGGTTAATGAAGCCAGGCCATTCAAGGCTCTGAGTCATGTCTGAGGCACCTCACTCCCCGTTTGCTCCATGACCTACTCCTGCCACCAGTGAGTAGCTTTAGAAACTACATACCAGTAATGACACAACTGTTTGGAGATGGGGAAAGTGTGTGGATGGATCAGGAAAGGTCATGGACAGTGATTAGCCCACAGTACAGCCAAAGCATATGAATCACCACTTATACTATATTGGTGACAACAGACACTATAATTCTGTGTCAGCCTTTGTCTTCTGTAAAAAACTGGACAGTTAGTGAAGGGCATCTTTAGTATCTACACATGTTCCCATCATATCTCCAGATCCTTTTCTTTGTCTTCTTGCAAGTCCTCCTTTTTTACAGCTGACTGTTTCTATTGTGGCTCCTGTTGACTTTTCCCAATAATACTTGTATTTTAACAGAGGACTCATGAAAAGCAGAGAAAGTCTTCAAAATCCAAAAGAATGAATTATTTAGGATGGAATTTCAAGAATTAGCAAATATGTGAAGGTAGATATCTTAGGGGAGGATAATCTTCTTACGTACACCTCAGATCATGACTGGTAATGATAGCCTCTTCCACCTGCATATAGGAGCATTTCATTTCCTGCCACTTTCCTCTCTTTCCATCAAACACACAAACATACCCATACCCTGTGCTTTAGCTACACAGAACTTTCTACTTCCTTTCACTTCTCTGTGGCTTTTCGTGTTCTGCTTCTTTTGCCTAGAATGGTCTTTGCCTTTTTTTCACCTGGAAACATACCAATTTGTATGGCACCTGCCTTACTTATACCAACATTGGTCCACATCTCCTTTCTCAAATCTTCTCATGTGATGAGTCTATGCACTTATCTACTGGTTCACCTTTATGAGGGAAGAAAGTGCCTTCTTCCCCTCTGGAGCTCATGCTCCTGTGTTTATAGTAGGCAGTCTGAATGTTTCAAGAGTGGATGAATGAATTAACGAATGACATTCAACTTTTCAGGCTCCCAGTTTTTCCTCTGAAAAAGAGAGCCAATGAAAAATTCTAATTTTAGAAGATGAGGTTAGATGGTTGATAGGTGCATGCAGAGACTAATTATTATTGAGGCATTATGGTAGTATGTAGTTCTTGTATATTGAGTGCAGTCTAAGAGTGGCCTCAAACATAGTTAAACCCCACTCCAGACTCAGTTGTTATAGAGTTCGTCCAGCTGTATTGCTTCTCTTTAAGACTGGCCTAAGAAATGACACTTCCCTATGCTTTGCCTTGCTAAAGGGATGGGGATTCACCACTGTCAATTTCAGTTCATTTGTTGATTGCCTTGATTTGCCTGGTGAGAATACTAACATCGTTGCACTTTTCCATAGTTCTGCCACTTACAAGATCCTTCCTTCCCATTATCATATTTAATGCACAGAATAACCTTATAAAATAGACATTCTTGGGAAGGGGGCATATAGCATGAATAAGGGTACCTGATCTCAAACCAGGTGAAATAGAGACCAAAGGGAGGCCCAAACTTTACCTGTATGATGACCACTTGTATATCTAAATCTGAATAGTACCACACATCATTAAAATTAAAAAATAGGAATTATCACTTTCCAGATGAGGAAACTAGACTCAACTAGGTGTTTAAGATAGCACAGCTAGGAAATGGGTGAGGCAGGAGTTGAACCCAGGTCTTCCTAGATCTTAATCCATTCCTCTGTCTACTGAAACACCCTGGATCAGCCAGGAGGCAGTAAAATCAGGTGGGGAATGGAGTGCCATGTGTGATGTTTCCCTAAATGTGTGCATCCCTACTGGAAACCAGCCATAATTTATGCTGATAAGTATTCAGTAATGTTCCTTTTATTTATTTGGCTACCCATATGCTTTCCAGGGGGAAGGCAAGCTAGGGCAAGTGCAGACAAACAGCCATAAAGTTTGAGTGTTTTCCTTCAAAGCTAAGCTGCTTGTTTAAGAAATGCACTTCTTGGTGAAAGAATATGGTTCTAACATAAACTTTATTTATTACTGCATCCACATGAATATATATTTTCAAAGAATCACTGAAAACATGTGTGAGTCCTAGAATATTTTCTGATTTAGACACACTCTTTCAGCATCATAACCACATATGGCATATTAGGGAATTCTACAAGAGTGCTTCTAGAAAAAATGTCTTGTAGCATGGGAATAAGGAAAGGACTTTGAAACTGGTTAGATTTGGATTATAGTCACTCACAGTGTGACCCTGGGAAAATTATTTAACTTTTCTGGACTTCACTTTTCTTATCCTTTGAAGTGGAATTTTAAAATACCAGCTTGCTGGATCATTGTCAGACACATAGAAGCCACTCGGTAAATATACCTCTCTCCTTCCCTCTTTTTCAGTCCTGTCCCCTCAGCCATTAGTTACCCACAGGCATGTATTTAGAAGTCTGCCTTCTACTCTATGCTGAAATGCACAGCTCCTGCAAGGACTGTTTATTTTTCTTTTCTTCATGGCCCCCTGTGTTCCACCCCGCTCTCCAAATTCTGGGGGCTTCCTAAGTGGGTAGGTACAGGATGTTCTGTGGAGCATCGGAGGCTGTTAATCTCTTGGCCAGCACTCCCAATTGCTCTTTGCACATGCTCCATCTGAAGGCGCACTCCAGGTCTTGGAGCCCATGTATGCGTCATGCATTGCACTGTTTCTTGTACCCAAATTCATCTCAAGGGTGAAAAGGCCAAGCTCAGACTTGTCCTGGGAGCAGATTTCCCAAGCTGCCTGTGTCCTCAAACAGTTTGATTTAAAGGACGTGCTTCAAACTCATTGGACTTCATATAAAACAGAATCAGAGTGATTGGTTGTGCCTTCTGTTCTCAAGTTATCCCAAAGCATTTTGCAAGGCAATGTGACAAGCGCTGAGGTCACACAGGCCAGTGCAGCAGCCACCACCCAGCACTTCACAATTAGTCATGCCCAGCCTGGAATCATCAAGCCTGTTTTTATTGGAAGAGCAAGACAAGAAGAGAATGTTAGCTGGCAGTTTCCCCACATACTCTTTATGAAAGCGCCCTTGGCTCTTCAAGTTTCACCTGAATAACCAGCTCAGATGAATTTTCCTCTATCAAAAAGCAGAACTTGATGATGCCAAGCTGATGCCCCAGGACATTGACCAAATAAGTTTGTCTTCACAATTGTTTTTTGTTCGCCTCCTTTCCCCCTTATGTTCTTTTTCTGTCAATCTTTCTTTTTCTTCCCCCTTCCAATCAATCTTCAGTGTGTTCTCAGGTAGAGGTCAGCCAAAAAGTGGGCAGTGTGTCATTTTAGGACAATACCTATTCTGTTGACCTTTCTGATCCCTCACCATCATACCACTGATTTTATATCAAAGAAAAATTTGAGAGTGAAATTTCAATAGTAACTTGGGCTTCTTTCCCTCTAGTAGCACTCAATGCATTTGTAACTACATGTTCCAATTTGTCTTTCTTATTACACTAAAGCTCATGAAGACAAAAGCCATGTCTATCTTGCTCACTCTCTCAGCAGGCACATATAGCAAGTCCTCATAAAATGCTTGTTAACTATAAATTATTTAAGAACTCCATTGCTAGTATCTTACCTCTTGTCCTGATTGTAATCAGCTGGCCACCTCTATGTGTGAGTTACCTTGTTTTCATTTCCATATCCCCCATAGAAAATTTTAGATCAATTCTTACAAAGAGTGTGTTTGTTAAAACGAAGTCATCTCCTCTCCCCTTGACCTTCTAATTGGCATGAATTTGAGACTAGACTTGCATTGGCGTTTGTCCTGACTGCCAACAGAGTATTCTTTTCTTGTTATGTACCCTGTTGTGTCTCATGAGGGTCACATAGAGGATAGCTTGTCATTGATATACATTTTGAGAGTAGAGTAGGCCTGAGTAGATTGAACCTTCCCCATCTGCCGCCTGGAGATCACTGCCTGCTCCTTGCTAAAAAGAGAATTATAGGAACGCTCTCAAGGCAGAGAGGACTAAAATTAGACATGGCAGCTGTGTTTTTGGTGTGCAGGCAGATCGGACACAGGCAGTCAGTTTCTCCTCTGTTTTCTCTCTTGCTTACACAGCTAAGGGGTGAAGCCAAGCCTCAGGGGGAGGAGCTGTATCCTTGAGCATGCCTAGTGGTTTCTGGCCCTGGTTGAGTGACAATTTGATATATCCCAGTAGAGAAGCTTAGAACACATCTTGGTTGCCACTGTCATTTGAAATTGAGTATTTTTAAAAGAGAAACTTGGGACTTGAAGGGATCTGACTTTTCTTTTGTTTTCCTTAACAATTGATTTTTGAGCTTGTTAAAGCAACCTAGTCCAAAGTACCCACACTATTATTCTTTTATATTTCCTTTTGGTATTTTTTCTTCAATCTTCCCAAGAATGTGATGATTATCAAGAGTCTCATCATTGGTCCCCTGGCCAGGTATGGAGCCAGGAGTTTGGTTTAAGCCATAAAAGAATGTGGAAACTCAAGGGCTATGTTGATGTGGTGGGGGGTGAGTGTGAAGACTTCTTTTCTTCCAAGGTTAAGCAGAAAGAAAAATATTAGATCTCAAAGTAAAAACCTTGAATTGTAATGTATATCACTGGCAAAGACTAGTTATTTGCTGCAATAGCAATTGCTGAGGCTCTCTCATCTGGGGTCAAGGCCTGACTACATCATTTAAAGCTCTCAGGCCTGTGATTTAACCTCTTTAAACTTCAGTTTTCTTCATCTGTAAAATGGAAACGATGACAATAATTACTGCTTCATAGGGGTTGATAATAATAACTTACTAGGGAGAGAATTAAGTCAGATAAAGGATAAGAAAGCATTTCGTAAATGGTAAATGATATTATGATCTAAAAAGCTTTTATTATTTTCCTTTTACTCTCTATTCTCTCAACACTTTCATTTTCTTGTCTTTTGTACAGCATGGATGATTTAGATATGACTCTGAACAGAGGGATGGACTGGATGACTTCTTAAGGTCTCTTCTAGTTTATGAGATTTCATAGTATGCTTTCTCCCCTTCTAGACTATTCCAAGTAAGAAAATAATCTTTTAAAATAGGGTAAAATCTGGAATTTGTCAGTTTTGATAATATCTCTTAAAGTAAAATCGGAGATAGTGCTCCTTCATTAAATGCTGGTGTCTTACTATTGTTCAAATAAGTAGTAAAATGCAGACGACAGGAAATTGGCTGTATTCTAATCCTATTTTTACTTGGACTAATGATAAGCCTGTAATGGTCACTGTGACCTTTGATTTGCTGTTTCTGAAACCTCACACATGTTCCAGGATTCTTCTCCCACTTCTGCATTTTATATTGGGGTTTCTTCCAGGTATCAGATTAAACTTTAAGCCAGATATGTGTATGTACATGAGCTCTAGGCCTGAAAGAAACTAGCCTGAGGGGTAAAAATTTAGAACTGTGGGTAAGAAGCAAACATGCTACTAAAAACAGAATTTGGGACATAGCTCTGGGCCTGGAAAAGGGACTTTCAGCTTGTTACGGTTGACACCAATAGGTACAAGATAAGTTGATGGAAAATTATGCCAGCCAGGTGAGTGGGAGTTCATAGGGTCAGAATACACGCCTCTGTAAGGTTGAGGGAAAAAAAGAAAGTGAAAGAAAACACGTAAAGAGAAAAATGAGCTTAGAGGTAACAGGATGTCACATGTTAGAGTGTAGAAAATAAACTGGAGATTTTAACTTCTTCTGAATATATTTTAAAGTAAAATACTCCTTTCAAATTCAAATGCAGAAGGCTTGATTCCCTTCTCCCACTCCCATGGCAGATGAAAGTTGTATCCTTAAGATGGACTTGGCTGGATAGACTGTGCCCCTTGGTGAGCACTGTGCCTTCTCTGCAACCCTATTAAGGCCCAACAGAGCACCTCAAGAAAGCAAGCTCCTGAGGATACATTTCTATTAAGTGAAGGTGAGTAAGAAAAATCATCTGGTAGAATGAATTAACCAAGTACAAAGCCCTCCAAGGGACTTGGTATGATGCCTAGGGAAGAGCAATGTGATAAAAACCCCAGCCTGGAAGGGCATTATTGCAAGAGTGCCATTCCCCAATTTCCCTCAGAGTTGTCATCGCCCCTCCCTTTTTCCCCACTGCTGACACCATTTGTAAAATAATTTATTCTCTTATATAAACAAGACTTACTATCCTCTAAATGACCAAAAACAACTCCAGAAGAAATTTCAACATGAGTATTTTCTTTACTTAAGGGATGATTCTCCTTTTTTTTGAGTTGGAGTCTTACTTCGTCACCCAGGCTGGAGTGCAGTGGCACGCTCACGGCCACCTCAGTGTCGACTTGATGGGCTCAGGCGATCCTTCCGCCTCAGCCTTGCAAGTAGCTGCAACTACAGACATGCGCTACCACGTCCGGCTAAAGGATTATTCTCTTAACAGAGATAGAGTAGAGGATGTGGGAAGAAGCATAGTCAAGCTAAGATGATGCAAGCTGAATTTAAAAGCCATCATACTCTATATATGAAACTAGGATGATTTGTTCAAGAGTGTTGCTTTACTGATGTAGAGTCCACAAGATATTTTACTGTTCTGTTTGACTGACTATAAGTTTATTAATAAGGACTTGTGGTTTGTGTGTTCATTGATATCAGCCACATTAGGTTTATGTAGAGATGTGAGGATCTATGTCCACCAACTCCAGCCTCTGCTGCAGGTTGGAGTTGACAGAGGCCTGGGTTGAACAATAGGTAAGAGTGTAAACTCTATAGATAGCTCACATGCTAAGCAAATGCAATACAGGACAATCCATGTTTACACAAAGGATTAATTTAGGAGCCATTATCCTCATTTTCACTTCCTTAAAAGATTTTTAATAAGGTGACTTTTAAATAGGAATATCCCTGAATAAACTTCAAATATGGTTTGATTTATGTACATTTAAGGTTTACCTACCTTCCTAGGAGTATTGTATGAAAACACAAAATTCTGGAATTTATAGAGGAAAATGTACCAAGCTTCATACATGTGTCATTCTTGGAAGATTGCAAAATGGAGTGATTTCATATTATTACATCACGTTCCTTGTTGATTTCTTTTCCTGTTTTAACAATATTCCCAGGGAAAACATTTCTTGATCTACTAGGTACAATAAAGATTTTGTGATATTCTTATCGCCATAGAGCTTTGAGCATATCTTTAAGAAATGGTTAGTCAGACACTTCTCAAAGGAAGACATCCAAGCAGCCAACAGACACATGAAGAAATGTTCAACCTCACTAATCATCAGGGAGATGCAAATCAAAACCACCCTGAGATACCACCTAACTCCAGTTAGAATGGCAATTATCAATAACTCAAAAAATAACAGTTGCTGGAGAGGGTGTGGTGAAAAGGGAACACTTCTACACTGTTGGTGGGAATGTAAACTAGTGCAACCTCTGTGGAAAGCAGCGTGGAGATTCCTAAAAGCTCTAAATATCAACCTCCCATATGACCCCGCAATCCCCCTACTGGGAATATACCCTGAAGAACTCAAATCACTCTATAAAAAAGATACCTGCACACGTATGTTTATTGCAGCATTGTTCACAATAGCTAGAACCTGGAAGCAACCATGTTGTCCATCAAAAGAGGACTGGATTAAAAAAATGTGGTACATATACACGATGGAATACAATGCAGCTATAAAGAAGAACAAAATCATGGATTTCGCAGCAACTTGGATGGAACTAGAATCTATAATACTGAGAGACCTCTCACAGAAACAAAGATCTGAGTATCACATGTTTTCACTCATATAGTGAACCTTGACCATCCAACTTATTACCACAAGAAAATGACTGACAGTGGTGGAAGACTATGGGGGGGGAAGGGGTGGGGGATGGGATTAATGGTAGTAAATATCTGTCTGGGGATTGGGAGACACTTCTTATCAACAAGGGTGCCTGAACGAAGCATATTTCTACACCTAACCCTTAACTGTACCCCACAATATCATAATAAAAAATATTGAATATTAAAAAAAAA
>CAUYQG010006742.1:0-11953 GCA_963574415.1 Tarsius wallacei
ATGAACATAGATGCTAAAATTTTCAACAAGATCCTAGCAAACCGGATTCAGCAACACATCTCAAAAATCATTTATCATGACCAAGTAGGCTTCATCCCTGGGATGCAAGGCTGATTCAACATTCATAAAACCATAAATGTAATTAAATACTTCAACAGATGTCAAAACAAAAAACACACGATTATATCATTAGATGCAGAAAAAGCTTCTGACAAAATTCAGCACTCCTTCTTGATAAAAACCCTCGAACATCTAGGTATATGGGGAACATACCTCAATATAGTAAAAGCCATCTATAAGAAACCAACAGCCAGCATACTCCTAAATGGACAAAACCTGGAACCATTTCCCCTGAAAACTGGAACAAGACAAGGATGCCCTCTCTCACCCCTCCTGTGCAATATAGTATTGGAAGTCCTGGCTAGAGCAGTCAGAGAAGAGAAGGCAATCAGGGGTATCCAAATAGGTATAGAGGAAGTCAAATTATCTCTCTTTGCAGATGACATAATTGTATACCTTGAAAACCCAAGAGAATCTGTCAAAAACCTCTTTACACTGATAAAGGACTTTGGCAAAGTCTCAGGTTATAAAGTAAATGTGCAAAAAACAATCACATTTCTTTACTCTAATAATAAACAAACAGAAACCCAAATAAAAAACACAATTCCATTCACAATAGCCACAAAATAAATGAAATACCTTGGCATCTTCCTAACCAGAGATGTGAAAGACCTTTACAAAGAAAACTGCAAAACACTGCTCAAAGAAATCAAAGGGGATACAAACAAATGGAAAAATATCCCATGCTCATGGATTGGAAGAATCAATATTGTGAAGATTTCCATCCTACCTAAGGCAATCTACCGATTCAATGCAATACCCATCAAATTACCAGCAACATTCTTCTCAGACCTTGAAAAAACAACACAGGAATTCATATGGAAACACAAACGACCAAGAATAACCAGAACAATCCTCAGCAAAAAAAAACAAAGCAGGTGGTATCACACTACCAGACTTCAAACTTTACTATAAAGCTACAGTCATCAAAAGAGCTTGATATTGGTATTGGAACAGGCATATAGACCAACGGAATAGCATTGAGATTCCAGAAGCAAAACTTCAATTTCTCAACCAACTCATCTTCGACAAAGCCTCCACCACCTACCACTGGGGAGAGGAGAACCTATTCAGTAAATGGTGCTGGGAAAACTGGCGGACCACATGCAGAAGATTGAAGCAGGACCCCTATCTATCCCCATACACAACAATTAACTCCAAATGGATCAGAGACCTAAATGTAAAACCTCAAACCATAAGAACCCTTAAAAATGAGGATATACCCTCATGGAAATTGGAACTGGCATCCAATTCCTGAACAGAACCCGAAACCCACAGGCCATAAGAGATCAGATAGACAAGTGGGACCTCATTAAACTAACAAGCTTCTGCAAAGCCAAAGAAACCATCAAGAGAGCAGGGAGACAGCCTACAGACTTGGAAAAAGTATTTGCCAACTCCAGGTCTGACAAAGGTTTAACATCCTGGATCTACAAGGAACTCAAACATGCTGAAAAGAAAAAAAGAAATTCTGAAAATGAAGTTATGTGACTTCTGAAGCTAAGCCTTAAAAGGCATGGCAGACTTCACCACGTTCTCTCTTGGGTTCTGTTGTGGAGGAAGACAGCCACCATTCTGTAAAGCTGTTCAAGTAGACTCATGAGAGATCTTAAACTAAAACTACCAGCCAAACTGCTCCCAAATTCCTGACCTACAAAAATAGTGAGATAACAGATATTTATTGTTATTTCAAGTCAAAATGTATTATGCAGAAACAAATAACTAATAAACAATAGTACCTGAGAAAAACAGAACTGGAGCTTAATTGAGCTTATTAATGCGGTTACATGGACTGTTGTATATATGCCTCCCTGTTAATGAAACAATTTATTTTAAAAATGTTTGTTTGTATGACAGAATTTGATCTGAGACTTGTTTTATTATAACTTAGTAGCCATCCCCTTTGGTTATCTCAACAGTTGGCTGCTACTTTTATCTGTCAAAAAGAAAAAAAAATAGTTGTGTGTGACCAAACGGGCTTAGATCATTTTGCAAGAGAACCATATTGATTTTTCTGCCTATGATAGCTTGATTCAATCCATTTCTCTTTATCACTATCATCACTCCAGTCCATTCATCTCCCACCTGGACTATTACAATAACCTTTTAACTCATTTATTAAACCCATTGGCCTTTTTCCAATCCATTGTCAACATTAAAGCAGTCTTTTATTTTTATTTTATTTCTTTTTTTGAGTCTAAGTCTTATTCTGTCGCACAGGCTGGAGCACAATGGCATGATCATGCCTATTGCAGCCTCAACCTGCTGGGCTCATGCAATCCTCCTGCCTCGGCCTTCCAAGTATCTGGAACTACAGGTACACATCACCACACTTGGTTAATTTTTTGATTTATTGTAGAGATGATGTTTCGCCAAGTTGCCCAGGTTGTTCTCAAAACCCTGGGCTCAGGCAATCCTTCTGCCTTGGCCTCCCAAAGTGCTGGGATTACTGGCATGAGCTTTAAAAGACTACCCACACCCAGCTAAGGCAGTTTTTTAAAAACACAAATCTATTTATGTAATTCCACTACCACACTTGCCCCATTTAAAATCTTTCAGTACTTGGAAAAATATGCAAAGGATATTTGATTAATGTTTATGTTCACTGCTAGACCTTATGTTCTATGGAAGCAGGTACCATATTTGGTATAACTCATTCTTGTATGCCCTGAAACCTACCACAGTGCTGAGAACATAGTACATATTTGATAAATATTTGATGAAAAAAACGAGTAACCAATTGACTGATTTAATGAGTTCAGATGGCTATGAATGTTGCTTTAAAGCCAGATTGCCTAAGTTTAAATTCTGGTAGTTCCTAGCTATGTGATGTTAAGAATGATTTTACCTCATTGTTTATTAGATTTGTTCTTTGTATATTGGGAATAATAATCACATTACAGCATTTTGAAAGGATTAAATGAGTAATTCCTAACACAGAAAGTACTACATGTGTATATGGCAGCTGCAATTACTATTAGTAGTAATATACTTAGTCATTTTGTCATATTAGTTTCTTAGGCCATGGCCAACTAGTTTCTTCGATAGGTTCATTCTTTCCTTGTAGATACCAAATTTCAAGTGTCTGAATAAAAACAAGAAGCTGTGTGTCAAAGACACAAATTGAAGATGGAAACTTATAAATCTTTTTAGACAATTCAATTTTGACTTAAATGTAGGGATGCTCATGCTAACCCCCATTATTGACATTTATTTGATGTTTACTATTTATACAAAAAGGTCAAAGGAGCAGCATTTGTATTTCATGAAAACCTCAAAGAGTTTTATACCTGCTTTTAGTTCTACACCAAAAAGTTTAGTCTATCACCCCTCTATGAGTTTTTTGCATTGGTTACTTATTTATGAGATTCCCCTATTAATCTTTATTTGAGTTTCAAATAATGGAAACATACTAATATCAGATAAAATGCTATTGATCTCTTTGGGCCATAGACCTTCCCTACAAAGGCACCGACTTTAAAATGTCAAAGCAGAGGTGAGGGAAGGAGGGGAGCAAGGGTTGAAATTGTATTTGGGTGACAGGTTCAATAGCTTCGGCCAACCCCCTTTTGTGTAAAAAGGTTGATTTCATTTTATTTGCTAATAAAGGATTGGTGTTAATTTGATATATATACATATACACACACATATATATACATATATGTATATATGTGTATATATATATATGTGCACATGTATCTCCTGAATTTTAAATAAAAGTAAAATTCTTGGAATAAAAAAGTCAAAGCATAAGGTTTATACCTTTTGAACATCATACGTTATTAACTATTGAGATGATGTTCCTTCTTATTCAACAGTGGAAATGTTCTTCATGCTCAGTGCAAAAGATGCAATGATCGGACCTTCTTTAGCAGTTAATGCTTTTTACAGAGGTTGTGAATTCTAGCATTTTATTCTATTCAGGGTCCCACCTACAGAAAGGTCCATTGTAAGCTGCTGATTTAGGCAAAAGGTCATAAAATGAAGAGTTGTTTTTGGTTGTGTTAACCAAGGAGGCATTCTGTTCTTTGTTTATTACCAATCACAAAAAAAAACACAACACTTTGTATTTTGCAGAGAAACTGAGATCACCTAGCCCTTGCAACTTAGGTCATTTCAGTCTGAGTAGAAAAAAGAAGAAGAAGAACTCTTTTCAACTCTTTGCCAGTTCCTCCTGGCTTTTTGAGAAGGAGATACCTCTGAAAGAAAATAGATCAAAGTTACATGGGACTAAGGGCAGATCAGATAGCTATACTTTGTAGTCTGCGGAAAACAGAACTTGCTGTACTGGAAAAGAGATCTTGTATTATAGCTATAAGGGGCAGAGGGAAGGTTAGAAGGAAGGTTACTAACCCAAAAATCCAACCACCATCCCTCTACCAGTTTGTGAGACTTTAAAATTTTACCATCAGAACTATTCATTTTAAAACATAATCTAGAAAAATTAAGAAGATAATTCCTTAAAGCAATGACCTGTGGGAAAGAAAAGTGAATTCTCTGTCAGATTCTTTTCCTGAAAGTGAATTTTGAAAGCACTGAGACTAAAAGGTAACACTAGCCCTTAAAAGTTCTGATTTGACTGTAGGGGTGTTGTAGAGAGACAAGGTGGGGAGAGCGCAGATTACTTTTGAAGAGAGGCTAGTAAGAAATCTCTGGCTATGGAAAACAGAGATTTATTTATTTATTTATTTATTTATTTATTTATTTTCTTCTTCTTCTTCATCGTCGTCATCTTCGTCCTCTTTTTTTTTTTTTTTTTTTTAAAGAAAGCAGGATTTATTTAGAGGACAGAAAAGCTCCCAGAGCAGAAGGGGATCCAAGGAGGTTGCCCAAAAACAGTGATTCCAATGTGTAATGACTATGAGGAAAAAAGAGAAAAATTAAGTGTTTTTTTTTTCTAAATCTGCTGCTCTGGGCATCTATAATAGAAGAAAGAAAATACATCACCTACAAAGAGATAAAATGAAAGGGACACTCAGACAACATTGGAGAACCATTACTTTGTCATACCTAAAATGTGAGAGCAACTTCCGTTTCTTAAGTGTCCTGGTCATTTGTTTTTTTCTGACCATAATCATGCCAACCTTATTCTCTACTTATAGAGTGATTTGTATATGCAGAGTCTCTTACAGGGTAATAAAAATTTTCATATTTTTTGTCTTTGGAAAGCTTTCCATGTGTACTTTCTCTAGTAACTCTGTTATCAATATACAAATCATTTACCTGTTAAACTGGACATAATAGATTGAGGATCCCTCCATAAATAAGTGAGGAAATACAGGACACTTTGTCTTGTAGTAAGGAATGAAGGAAAGTAAAGACAGGACAAATAGACAAGAAGACTGATACAGATTTATACATTTAGTTGTTATTATGTCTTTGCTATTTGCCAGTTGAATGAGAAAGAAAAAACTATGGGTAAAAAAAAGTTATCACCTTGTGCTAAGCAAAGAAATTTTGTGACAGGATAAGAATTTGCTAGTGGGTATAGGGAAATAGAAATGGGAGAAACAGAAGAATTGTATCAATTTACACTCCACCAGCAATGTACAAGAATAGTAGCGACAATTTTGGAACTTTTAGTGTGTAGAGCTATCTGATTGTGGTTTAAATTTGCATTTCCTTGAAAATAATGAGGTTGGATCCCTTTTCATTTGGTTGCTGGCTAGTTAGATATCTACATTTATGAAGAACCTACTTAAATCTTTTGCCCATTTTAAAACATTATATTGTCTTTCTTGATTGGTGGTAGAGTTTCAATAGTTGCCTTATATTTTTTCTCTCCTAGTTTATAGATTACTTTTTCACTCTCTTAATGATGTCTTTTGATAAATAGAAGTTCTTAATTTTAATGAAGCCCATTTTATCAGTCTCTTCTTTCATGGTTAGTGCTTTTCATATTTAAGAAGATATTTCCTATCTTAGGGTCATGAAGATCTTATTTTATGTTTTCTTCTAGGAGTTTCATAGTTTTACTTTTCACATTTAGGTCTTTTGATTCATTTTGAGTTAATTTTGTGTATAGTGTAAGGAAGGAGTCTGGGTTCATTTTTTCCCATATGTATATTCAATTGATCACAAACCATTTATTCAAAAGATTATATTTTTCTCCACTGAATTGCACCTTTGTCATAAATCGCATAATTGTATATGTGTGATAACCTCCCCAAATATTATTTTAAACATATTATGTGAGTTAACAATGCACTCAATTGGGTTTTTTTTTAAAAAGCATGAAAAAACTAAGTTAAAAAGGGCACAAAACTGTATATATCACGAAGAGTAGACGTAAAGGTACCTTCTGCTCTGTACTTAAGTACTCTTTTTTTTTTCCTTTCTCTAGAAAGAATCACAAGTGTTAGTGCCCAGATATGCCAAACATCTCTCTTAACTTTCTAGAGTCCTAAAAAAAAGACAGCCCTTTATCCCAAAGTCCACCCCCTGATTCTTACATAATGCCTTTTCTAGCTGATTCTGATACTGAGTTTCCAGGTGGTTTTGATACTGTGTTCTAACATAATTTAAAAAGTCAATTTCCTTTACTTAAAAAAAATATATATAACTGAATTTTTAAGCCCAGTTAGACACAGGTTTTATTTTATTAGAGGGATTTAATTTATTTAGGTTAATCGTGATGGGATTTATTTTGGTCATTTTTATTATTTACTACTCTTTTCTTTTTTGCTGTTTATGAAATTAAGTTGCTTCCTTGTCTTAGTAGCTTAGAAATTATGCATCTTATTTTATTCTGCTCATAGATATTTAAACTTTATCCATCATTTTACATCTATTTTCTCCTGAATTTTAGAATTAAGCTATCTCTATATCTTGCCCTTGATCAACTTCATTTCCTTTGGTCCCCTTTCTCCTATTACTGACATGTAGATTATTATTAATTTTAATTTCAGTCCAAATAATTATTTAGAATCAATTCTGCCAGGCATGATGGCTCACACTTGTAATCCCAGAACTTTGGGAGGCAGAGGCAAGAGGACTGCCTGAGCCCAGGGCTCTGAGACTAGCCTGGGTAACTTGGCAAGACCTCTCCTCTACAGTAAATAAAAATATCAGCTGTGGTGGCACGAGCCTATAGTTCCAGCTACTTGGAAGGCTGAAGCAGAAGGATAACCTGAGCCCAGCAGATGGAGGCTGCAGGGACTGTGAGCATGTTACTGTACTCTAGCTTGGGCGACAGAGTGAGACTCCAACTCAAAAGAAAAAAAAAAGTAGAATCAATTCTAAGTATTTCTGATTTTCTTACCATCTCTGCTTGGGCCACCCCACAACCTCTATCTGGTTCTCCTGCTTCACTTCCTTCCATCTGTACTCCCTCTCCCATATTCTCTATTTGTCACAGAGAAGCAAGAGTAATCCTTTTTAAAATGCAAGTGACAGTGGCATACACCTATAGTTCCAGCTACTCAAGAGGCTGAGGCAGGAGGACCGCTTGAGTCGAGTCTAGAAGTTCAGGGCTGAAGTGAACTATGATCACTCCTGTAAATCACTCCAACCTGGACAACACAGTGAGACCTTTTCTCAAAAAAAAAAAAGCAAATCAAGAAGTCAAATCAGGCTGGGCGCAGTGGCTCACGCCTGTAATCACATCACTTTGGGAGGCCAAGGTGGGAGGATCACTTGAGTCCAGCAGTTAGAGGCCAGCCTGGCAAAATAGTGAGATCCTGTCTCTACAAAAAAATCAAAAACTTGTCAGTATATTTAAATCGTAGGTCAGAATATTTTTTAATGTGTTAAACTTTAAGGCTCAAAGATTTTTTAACATCCTCATATTACAAATTTTAAAATAACACTTTAAGAAGTGTTCAGCTTACCCAAATTCTCCTACAAAATACATCTGTAAGTAAATACAATTTCTATGCAACTGCAACATGCTGTGCAGGCTCACTTGGGAGGCATGCAGTAAACCCAACAGTGGTCAGAGGGAAAGCCTGGAAATGGCAGACTGGATCTGGGAAATAATCTTATCTGTAAGGACTGGCCTCGAAGAGGGTGGCAGCAGTTTAAATCATAGGGCACAGCAGACTCAGGTGATGTCATGCTCCAAGAGTCTTCAATCAGATAGGTGAACTGCAGTCATGGAAATCTCCCGCGTGGTCATTTTTCATTTGGGCAGGAGACAGAATCTTGGTTCTGGGAAATCTACCACATGATGAGGAATTAGTGATCCAAGAGACAAGATTTGGGCCCTGAATGAAGGACTGGCAAGGGTTACACAGTGCGATAGAGATCGACTCAGAAGCTGAAGAATCTGCCCATGTCCCGTAAGTGGTTTCTTCTTCCTTGTCAAACTTCCCCAGAAACATGATGATAGAAGAGGGTAAGGTGACACCCCAGGGAGCTGACCAATAGCTAGCTATAAAGCAGGTAGCCTGCTTTGAAATATCTTGAATATCTTTAAAATTCAGTGAGTATGGCATTCTACATCTTAATACATTTGTGTTTGCTTAATTACAAAAATAATGCATTAAATTACTTGCCACTGAGTATAACAGACTCTCGGAAAGATATAGCACGTTCGTCCCTTGGCTTTCCATTCTCCATGTCCTCTACAATTTGAGACGTATGTGGTTGAGACCACAAGACAGTGTTCACATTTCTTGGTATGACATTCAAAGCTGTCCAAGGGCCAACCCGCGACTACTTCACCGATCTTGTTTCATGCCACTCTGAACTTTATAATCTAGTAATTCTGAATTGCATGTGTCAGTATGTCAATTTATCTGTATGACCTTTTGTTTCACACTTCTGGGCCTTGCTCATGGTGTCATTCCCGCAATGCATTTCTTCTGTACATTCCCTGTTTGACTTTCTTCTTCGTGCTTTAAGACAGCTCAGATGTGTCCTTTGGAGCAGCAGTCCCCACCTGTTTGGCATCAGGGACCGGTCTCGTGGAGGACAAATTTTCCACCGCCAGAGGTGGGGACGGAGATCACCAGGAATTAGATTCTCATAAGGAGCCCGCAACCTAGATCCTCCGCATGCGCAGTTCACAATGGGTTCGTGCTCCGATGAGAATCTAAGCCTCTGCTGATCTGGCAGTCGGTGGGGCTCTGCTCGCTCGCCCGCCGCTCGCCTCCTGCTGTGGGGCCCCGTTCCTAACAGGTCACGGAACCGACCGGTACCGGTCTGCGGCACGAGGGTTTGGGGACCCCTACTTTGGAGAGTTTTTCCTGCCTCCTCTTAATTTCTCTCCTTCTCTTTCCTCTGTTTAGGCTAGAGTTAAGTGCCTCTCCTTCCTGTTCCCATTGTTCTTCACTTTGGTCAGAGAACTAGCTGCATCTTATTAAAATTTTTGGCTGGGCTCGGTGGCTCAGCGTGTAATCCTAGCACTTTGGGAGGCCGAGGCGAGTGGATTGCCTGAGCCCGCGGGTTCGAGACCAGCCCGGGCAACTTGGTGACATCCCAATAAAGACCAAAAGTTAGCCGGGCGTGGTAGCGCACACCAGTAGTTCCCGCTACTTGGAAGGCGGAGGCGGAAGGATCCCCGTAGTCCAGCAGGTCGACTCTGGGGTGGCCATGAGTGTCCCACTGCACTCCAGACTCCAACTCAAAACGAAAAAAAAAGTGTTGCTCATGATTTGTTTCAGTTATATATTTCTTGCTTAAAATATACTCACTTTAAACAATCTTATTATTATTTTCAGTGGTCATGTGAGTTGATCTCCCTTACAGTCTCTCATGTGGCTGAAGTCAGACCTCACTTGGGGCTGGCCAGCCAAGAAGGATCCTTTAGTGATGTATCTGGTGCATCCGTTGGAACATCTGGGTCCTTGCCAGGAGTTTCTCTCTCCCTGTGGCTTCCATATGGCCAATATGGCCAACTTGGACTTTTTTCACATCATGGACTCAGTGTAGAAAATATCTTTCTAGAATTCCAGGATGAGACACAGAAGTTGCAAAGCTTCTTATCATGAAGCCTAGAGAGTATCAGGACATCACTAATGCTGAATCCTATTGGTCAAGTTCTACTGGTCTGCCAGCCCAGATCCAATGGGAGGGGAATGTAGACTCCACCTTCTGATAGTGTGAGCAATATGCACATACAGGTCAGAAAGGAACTAACGAAAACCATCTTTGGAGAGCACCTATCAACTGTTTTATCTCTCCAAGAGCATAAAATGTATTTTGGGAAAAAGTTTTCAGTTAGTCGGTACACCTCATTGGCTACAATACTGCCACTGCGCAAAGCTAAATTGTATTTTAAAATTAGATTTCATTTTATAACCAAAAATTCCTAAAATCTAGTAGACTTTCAATAAATATTTGTCAGACTGAACAGTCACATAGATAGAATAAAATCATGAATGAGGTCAAGCATGATGGCTTGTGACTATAACCCCAGAGGCAGGAGGATCGCTTGAGGCCAGGGGTTTGAGACCAACCTAGGCAATATAGCAAAGCCACGTCTCTAAAAAAAAATTAAAAAATAAAAAATTAGCCAGGTGTGTGTGCCTATGGTTCTAGCTACTTAGAAGGCTAACACAGGAGGATCGCTTGATCCCGGGAGTTGGAGGCTGCAGTGAGTCACGATTGTGCCACTGCACTCCAGGCTGGGCAAAAGAATGAGAACCTGACTTAAAATAAATAAATAAATATAAAAATAGGAAAGAAAACAAAAAGAAACAGAAAAAAAAAATCACACATGAACATGAGTAGAAAAGTCTTTAGCTCTGTAGAGACTGAGGGCCCTTATCAGTTTAAAGGATACCATACAACCTGCAGACCTACAGTCATTTTTCTGAGTTTATCTGGAAGAGTGTCAGGAACCACATCAGGGAGAAGGTGGGGTTGAACCTTCAAGCTCCCTGTGTCTCACAAACTTGCTGAATTATAAGAATCATCTAGGGCACTTGTAAGTTTTTTTCCTCCCCTGGAGTTTCTGTCTTGGTGCATCTAGGCAAACACTATAAAGTTGATGAGAGTAGGAACTCTGTCCACCTTCACTGAGGCTTCTCAGTGTCTAGCTCAGTGGCTGTCATAGTGTAAGCACTCAATAACAATTTGTTGAATACATGAACAGGCAGGGCCACAGAAATGACAACAACTTACACTGGGGAAGATCCAGCTTGTATAGCCTACGGCTGGTACAATGTTGGGGCTCTTCTTTAAAACAATTTGAAATTTTGAATTTAAAAGTTGGACAAGAAAGTAAATGTTTATTTCTTTAGAATGAGAAGAAATCAGAACATATTATAAATTTTAGAATTTTTACAAATTTCCAAGTCTTAAAAAAAGGACAGTCTTACAAACATAATAGAATCCAGAAAAATAACAAGATATTTGTATTAATTAATTCCCTGGCTCACTCCTATAGTACTTTTTCCTCTGTATTTCCTCTCTTTACAATTTTATAATTTTGATGATTGGAAGACTAACTCACAAGCTATCTTCTAGCTCTATATAATTCAAACTTGATCCCCCCCCCCCCACTATCCACATAACTTCCAGTGCTAGGTACAATGGGACATACATCAGGATACAACCTTTGGCTCTGCAACTTTCCTGGGTGTATCAGGACAGTGAGGAGGAGGATTCCTGAAGACCTTTCCCGCACTGGGGGGACGCTAGCAAGAAAAATCAACTATTCACAAATTGAACTACCTAAATACATTTTACTAAATCCAAATGAAGTATATTTCTCAACTAATCTGCCCCCTGGCCAAATCCTAAAAATATCCATGGCTGCCCAATGTCATCTGTCTTGAGAAGTATAAGAGAGAGAATATGGAAAGGAAACAGAAAATGGTCAAACAATTATTATTATTATTATTATTATTATTATTATTATTATTTTGAGTTGAAGTCTCACTCAGTC
>CAUYQG010006752.1:0-10274 GCA_963574415.1 Tarsius wallacei
CAAAGTCAAGGTGAGAGGCACACAACGACCCCTGAAGGATTCTAGCTAGTCCTCCTGGTTCACGTTCCAGCCTAAGCCTCCCTCTTCTACCGGCTGAACAAAGAGGTTTTTAATCCAGTGTAAGAGAAAGATCTCAAAAGCCTGTCAAAGATGAAACAAGAGAGTAAATCTTCATGACTTTGGATTAGGTGATGATTTAGATATGATACCAAAACCACAAGCAGCAAAAGGAAGACAAATTGGAGTTCATAAAAATTAAAAGCTTTTGTGCTACAAATGATATCATTAAGGAAGTGAAAAGATAATCCATACAATGTGAAAAAATATTTGCAACTAATATATCTGATACTTTTATTCAGAATATATAAAGAAATCTTTATAACTCAATA
Organism: Tarsius wallacei; assembly: GCA_963574415.1. Classification (NCBI taxonomy): domain Eukaryota; kingdom Metazoa; phylum Chordata; class Mammalia; order Primates; family Tarsiidae; genus Tarsius; species Tarsius wallacei. The sequence goes on from CAUYQG010006752.1 coordinate 390, forward strand.
ATAAAAAGACAAATAATCCAGTTTAAAACATTGGCAAAGAATCCAAGTAGACATTTCTCCAAGGAAGATCTACAAATGGCCAATAAGCACATGGAATGATGCTCAGTGCCATTAGTCATTAAATAAATACCAACAAAAACCATAATAAGATACTACTTCATACACATAAGATTTCTAGGGCCAAAAAGATAGACAAAAAGTGTTGAGGATGTGGAGAAAATACAGCCTTCATGCATTGCTGGTGGGATTGTAAAATTGTGCAGCTACTTTGGAAAACAGTGTGGCAGTTCCAAGTTCATAAATGTAGTGACCTCATGACCTAGAAATTCCACTCCTGGATATATACCTGATAAATGAAAACATATGTCTTCATGAAAACTTGTACAACAGAGTTCATAGCAGCATTATTTGTAATAGTCAAACAAGTAGAAAGAAACCAAATGTCTATTATCTTATGAATGAATAAACAAACTGTGGTTTATTCTTATAATAGAATATTTGGTAACAGTTAAATGTAATGATGTCCTGATACATGGGATAACATAGATGAACCTTGAAAATATGCTGAGTGAAATCAGCCATCACAAAAGACCACATATTGTATGATTTTGCTTACATAAAATGTCCAGAGTAGCCAAATCCATAGAGATGGAAAGTAGACTTTTGTAGGGCTGAGGTGTCAGGTGGGAGAAATGGGGAGTGACTGCTAATGGGCATTGGGTTTCTTTTTGGGATGATGGAACTGTTTTAAACTCAAGCTTTGGTGATACTTACACAACTCTATATGAAAAACCATTGAATTGGGTGAATTATGTGGTATGCAAATTTTATCTCTACAAAGCTTTTTTTTAATAAAAAGAAATAAACAGTCAGCAATTCTTTCTTTTGTCTAGAAATTTAATTCATCACATTTCGCAAAATGTTCCATTTAAATTAGGGTGGCCAGATTTAGTAAATAACAGTAAAGGATGTCCAGTTAAACTTGAATTTCTGATAAACAAGAGATAATTTCTTAGTTATAACTTTGTCCCAAATATTGCATGAGAAAAACTTGCAATGAAAAATTATCTGTTGCCTCTTTAAAATTCAAATTTAACTGGAAATCCTGTGTTTTATCTGATTCCACTAATTAAAATAGAATGCCAGCTGTAGACTTTTAATATGGAGCTATATTATTTTCAAAGCCATCATCCAACTCTCCATATATATCTGCTAACCAGTACCAGAAGTGATATTGTTTCCATTTTATAGAACGTGAACCAGATATGTAGACAGATGAAATAAATGATTCCAAGTGACCCAGTGGGAGTGCTATGATCTGAACCCAGGTCTGCCTGACTCCCAAAGCCAGGCCTCCTGTACTTGGAGAACTGGACCCATGACTACCTTGATGTGGCTGATGGTGAGAAATCTGCTTCTCTAATCATTTATGTAAGGGGTCGGGGGAGGCTGGAAGCCTTCTGTCCCCAATAAAGTTCCTAGCAGGGCTCTGAGCCTGGTTGCTGAGGGAGCTGGCAAAACAGAACAGCAAGTTCCCATTAGAATGTTCTTCTCTGGGAGGAGATAACAGGATAATAGGTATGTTTCTTGCTTCCTGTAAAATGATGAGTGACAAAGAGTCACTGGAGATTAGAGTAATTCAGAACAAGTTAAGCCAACACCTGTGCTCCTTGGAGATCAATTTTTATTTTGAGGCGAGGAGAGGAAGAATAGAAAAGATCCAAAATAAAAGTCAGTGTTCCCTTTCCAATCTCAACAAGCCTCCGGGGCTTTGGAACGGAGCTCTCCAAGTGTATGGGGAGTGATGGGAGTGAAAGGGGAGGGGGCAAGGGAAGAATGTCCTTGAAATGAAAGACATTTTCAGTGGGCAGTAGGGTTGGTTCCATGTTTTTGCTATTGTGAATGGTGTGGCAATAAACATGCATGCACAGGCATCTTTTTTGCAGAACACTTTATGTTCCTCTGGGTATATTCCCAGGAGAGGGATTGCTGGATTGTATGAAAGTTCATTTTTAGTTATTTTAGGAATTACCACACGGCTTTCCGTAGAGGTTGAACTAGCTTGCGCTCCCACCAACAGTGTAGAAGCTTTTCTCTGTATCCTCACAAGTATCTGTTGTTGTTGTTTTTTGACTTATTAATGACAGCCATTCTTACTGGAGTTAAGTGGTATCTCATTGTAGTTTTGATTTGCACTTCTCTGATGATTAGTGAGGCTGACCAGTTTTTCATGTGTTGGCTGCTTTCATGTCATCTTTTGAGAAGTGTCTGTTCATGTTTTTGCTCACTTTTTAATGGAGTTGTTTGTGTTTTTCCTTTAACTTCATTTGAGTTGCTTGTAGACCCTGAATGTTAGGCCTTTGTCAGATGAATAAAATGATTGCAAATATTAATATTTTTCCCATTCTATAGGTTGTCTCTTTGCTCTCTTGATGGTTTCTTTTGCTTTTTTCAAGAGAGCAAATGTGTAATGAGGTCCCACTTGTCTATCTCAGCTTTTATGGCATTCACTTTTAGGAACTTGATCAAAAATTTGTGCCTACTTCAATGTGCATAAGTGTTTTCTATGTTTTCTTCTTTTTTTTTTTTGAGTTGGAGTCTCACTCTGTCGCCCAGACTGGAGTGCAGTGGCCGCTCCCGGCCACCGCAGCCTCGATCTGCTGGGCTCCAGTGATCCTTCTGCCTCAGCCTTCCAAATAGCTGGAACTACAGGCGTGTGCTACCACACCCGGCTAATTTTTTGATTTATTGTAGAGATGAGGTCTCGCTTGCCCAGGCGGGTCTTGAACCCACGGTCTCAGGCAATCCATTCACCTCAGCCTCCCAAGGCATGGGATTACAGGCTGAGCCACCGAGCCCGGCCTCTTCTAGGATTCTTATAGTTTGAGGTTTTATGTTCAGATCTTCAATCCATTTTTGAGTTGATTTTTGCATATGGTGATGGGTAGGCATCCAGCCACATATAGTCAGTCAGTTTACCCAGCACCGCTTGCTAGATATGATCTCCTTTCCCTAGTGATTGTTATTGGTGGCTTTGCTGAAGATGAGTTGGTTGAGAGATTGTGTTTTACTTCTGGAATTTCTGTCCTGTGTCATTGGTCTACATGCCTATTCCTGTACCAATACCAGGTTGTTTTGGCTCCTGTAGCTTTGTAATAAAGTTCAAAGTCTGGAAGTGTGATGCTTCCTACTTTGTTCCTTTTGCTGAGGATTTTTTTTTTTCTTTTTTTTTGGCTTTCTGTGCTCTTTTTTTGTTTCCGTATGAATTTCTGTATTATCATTTTCAGGTCTGAGAAAAATGATGTTGGTAATTTGATGAGTATTGCATTGAATCTGTAGATTGCCTTGGGTAGGATGGACATCTTGAAAATATTGATTCTTCCAATCCATGCGTATGGAATGTTTTTCTATTGTTTGTGTCATCCTTGCTTTCTTTGAAAAGTGTTTTGTAGCTCTTGTCGTAAAGGTTTTTTGCTTCTCTGGCTAGGTGAATGCCAAGGCATTTAATTTTTTTATGGCTATTGTGAATGAGATTGTGCTTTTTATTTGGTTCTCCATCTGCTTGCTGATGGTGTATGGAAATTCAGCTGTCTTTTGAGAGTGGACAGGACAAAGAAAATGTGGTATATATTCTTGATGGAGCATTATGCAGTCATAAAGAAGAACAAAATCATGACCTTCGCAGCAAATTGGACGCAGTTGGAGACCAACATACCAAGTGAACTATCATAGAAACAAAGAACTGAATACCGCATGCTCTCACTTATAAGTGGGCTCTGAACATTAGTTGCATTAGCACAAGGGAGGGATCGGCAGTCACTGGACACTGCCAGGGGAGGGAGGAAGGAAGCAGGATAGGGATATATGACAACACAAAGGCCATCTGGTCCACTACCAGGGGGAGTTAGGGCCTGTTAGAAGTCCAAACTTCACCTGCATGCAGCCTACTTGTGTAGTTAATTCTAACTTGTACCCCTCATCTCTCTAAAAAAAAAAAAAAGAAATGAAAGACACATGGTTTAGGGGCAAATGGTACCACTCTACTGGGTTCCTTGATATCTTCTGCACCAAATCTCTACACTGAATTCCGGTCTCAGGAAGAAACTAGATACATGAGTAATATCTTAAAGATGCTTAACAACTTGAATAGGGTACAGTTAAAAACTAAATGGGTTACTTGAATGAAATATTCTTCTCCCTCTATGTAGTCATCATAACAAATGATCCTTGCCTACATGGCTGGGTCAATGGGGCACTCACTTCTAGAACAACCTACTGTGATGCAACAAACTAGTTTCACTCTGGTGTTTTTTCTGATCTAGATAATCATTCCCAAATAGTGGTCATTGAACACGTGTCAGACTGCAACTGAATCATCCAGGAATTCTAAAATATGTTTTCCTGAGCCCCATTCTTATAGATTCTGATTCAGTAAGCTTAGCTTGCAGTCCAGGGATCTGTGGTTCTTAACAAGCTGCCCAAATGGCTTTGATGAACAGCCCGACTGGAAACCCCTGGTGGAGGTGAGACACCATGTCATAATTAGAAGGTTTGCATTAGACAAGGTCAGGATGTAAATGGTCTTTGTTTTCTGCAAACAAGACCTTGCTTTTTGCCGTAAATCCATTCATGAAAAAAAAAATTTTTTTTAAGTACCCAAATTGTGCTGTAAACATATTAGGACAAATAACTTTTTTAAAAAGTCCTTTGGGGAGACTTTTTGTAAGGCATAGAATCCATTTGTCATCTAAGAACTTGACCCAAAAAGCAAATAAGATGGAAGGGAAAGAACTGTGCCCCCAGGAATATAGACAGTGGGGTTTCAGTTGCTGTTCTTCTTGTTTTTGAGCTGGGATTCGTCATTTAATTGTCTGGGACTCAGGCTTCGGGGGAGGTGGTGGGATGCTGAGGATGGAGGGTGCTATGCAGGGGAGTGAAGGAGGAGATGATTAGAGGATCTGGCAGCCTCTTTCCAGCTTCTACACTCTGTCATGAGATCCTATTACATTTTTCTGACTCTATTTCAGTTTTTGTGAATACTCTGGAACTACTGTGTTCCAGAACCAAACAGCCACCCCATCCTGACTCCTGCCTAATTTATGATGAGGTGTCCTGAGGTATCCTGGGCTGTTCTTGACTCCTGGCAGGAAGCAGCAGGCTTTTGCCTCCTCATATCTCTTGTGAAGCTGCTGTGCACCATCAGACCCCAGGACCTCCCTTCTGCTTCATTCTGCCTTTTGTTGCAAATGCAAGCCCTCATGGTTTCTTTAAATTTCCCCGGGGAATCTATTTTATTGCGTCATTCCTGGGAGATGGTTCCCATTCTCCAGCATTCCTGGGAAAACTGGTGGAAACATTGAGCAATACTCTTACCTCAAAGTTATATTAAGACCTTTAATGAATGAAAAATGTGTTATAAATACATATACTAGACCCTGAGTGGGTATGTGGTATTTAAACCTCCAGAATTTCAGGGTGACCTTAGCCTTCAAAACAGATTCTCTTTGCCTGCAGCAACTAGATAATTATTTTTCCCCTTGAGCAGACCTGTGCTCCTCCCTTTGGTCCTCAGTAGCCCAGGTCTCCACTGCACCTGTGGCGTCTTGGAGATGGTCAGAGGTGCATGTTCAGCTCTGTCTCACATAACCCTTCCTTGGTGCTGCCTGTGTAGACTCTTGCCCAGTGGAGTGGGCTGCCTTCTGCACACGGTCTGTTTTCACTGGAGGCCCACACATGAAGACCAAATTTCTCTCCAATATCAAACAAATTTATTTCCCTGGATGTCACCCTCTCTGTCTTCTTTTTGCCCTCAAATTTTCTGGCTATATGGAGTTTCTTACCAGGCTTGCAAGGTCTTCCTTATTTGATTATATTCATTGATTGCAGCCTTTTACACTTATGAGCCTTACAAGTTCTGGAGTTCTCAAGAATTGATCAAAAGCATGCTCAGGAAACATATTGAACTTGGATAAAAAGCACATCTTAAAAAGCAAGTCTCTCTGATTCCTGATGTTATATTAAAGTGATGTGCTCACTACCCGCTTCTGATAGTATCACTGGCTTGGGTATCAATTGAATCTGCAGTCAAGGTCAGAAACAGAGTGTGGTTGGGATGCAGGAAGCTGGAAATTAATCTAATATTATCCAAGCACTTTGATGCAATTGGAGTTTGATGATCAATGTCTTTTTGAATACCCCTGATGCTGTGTTCTTGGATCTCAATATCTGTTGTCATAAACTTCCATCCTGATCCCTCAGAAACTGCATAAATACATGTTGGTAATCCACTTGATCCAAAATTGAGGTTACAACTATGACAGTCACTGAAATGCTTTTAGATGGGAGGAAAATAGCCAACAGTGATGACAGGGACACCTTCAGCGGTGGACTTCACCTCAGCACAGAAGTCAACATAGAATTTCAAGGGAGATACGAGTGGTCAGATTTTAACTCATTTCCAAGGTCCCTGAAATAATGGATTTGTAGTTAAATTTTACTGTGGACCTGGAGAAAGACTGTAAATTGCAGGGGCAATAGGTTTAGCTATCACCCAAGCAGCTCCCTTGAGAATTTTGCTAATGGCTAAAGAGGCACCAGGCACTGCATATACCCAGATGTTTAGGTCACGGAACAGGTGAGCAAGGGGAGTTTGCAGAATCATCCAGGTGCCCCAAATTCTGCATTCACCTGTCTACTGCTGCCCCATGTCTTTGCCTTGCAGACAAAAAACAATTTTCTTAGAATAGTATTCAACCTGTAGAGGGCTAGGTGCTCAACTAGCTACCAGGAAGAGTGTGAAAATGTATCCTTCATATCAGAATGACACAAATGAGTGTCTAATGCATTCTCTCTCTACAAAAGGAATTTTAAAAAAACACAACCACCACTGTAAATGTTTACATACAGGGGACTACTTCTTCTGTACTTCAATTCATGTGATTCCAGCTAGTTGCTGTTAGGAGGGAGAGGAGGAAAACAGAGATATAGAAAGAGAGAGTGAAAGAGAGGATAGATGATAGATAGATGATAGATAGAGCTAGATGATAGATAGATAGATAGATAGATAGATAGATAGATAGATAGGTAGATGATAGACAGGCAGACAGATAAAGACTCTTTGGGGTACATCTGAGATGGGAGCAGGGAATCTGCTGTTCCCTCACTGCCTGTTCCCATGTGCTGTGCTGTCTGCCTCTCCCAGTGGGGGTGCCCCCATGCTGATGAGAGTATGTGGCTTAAAGACACTCATGCAGCATAACCCCTAAATGCAAGTCAATTCAATATTCAACTTAGTTGAAGAAACATATTCCTTTTAACACTGGAGGAAAAGATAGCAGGGCTAGATTTTGGGAGGCAGGATGTTGGCATCCAACAGGTGCTGTCTAATGGGTTTTCCAAGGGTGTCATTGGTTTGGGGTAATTGGGGCCTCACAGAGCCTTTTAGAACCTGACCCTTGATGATGCAGTCCTTTGCTTTTTATCAGTTTTACTCTTCGGGGAAGAGTTTTATATCTCATTTCACACCCCAAACATCCTCTTGAGGTAAGAAGAGCAGGCATTTATTATTACCCCCATTTTCACAGATAAAGAAATGATGCTTGGGTTTTCCCCATTCCATAGCACACAGCCCATGAGTCACAGCTGGGCTCAGTCCCAGCCTGCATGTCCCTAATCCCTCATTCCCTCTGCTTTGAGACATTTCCTCTGAAAGCCGAGTCTCAGATCCTTTTGTTGGTCAAGAGGAAAGTGACAATTGTCAAAGCTGGTTAAATTACTTGAACTACTCCTTTTTCTATACTCCATATTTCTCAATAATTTACCTCCAAACTGACTAATGATAGTCATAATTACAGTATCCCATCAGGCACTTATTATGGTTCAGGCAGTGTGCTATGCACTTCATAAAACTTTATCTCATTTAATTTTCAGAGAAACATATTGGTTAGTTACTATTATTATGTCCACATTACAGATGAAGAAATTGAGGGTTAGAGGAATAGGAATAAGTCCTCTACAGGCACTGTGAGACACTCACTATATTCACTTCCTGGGGTTGCCATAAAAAAGGACCACAAACTGGGTTGCTTAAAACAACACAAATTTGGCCAGGCTCAGTGACTCAGCCTGTAATCCCAGCACTTAGGGAGGCTGAGATGAGAAGATTGCCTGAGCCCGTGGGTTTGAGATCCACTTGGGCAACTTGGCGAGAACTCTTCTCCACAATAAAAAAAAAAAATTAACCGGGTGTGGTAGTGCGTGCCTGTAGTTCCAGCTACTTGGAAGGCTGAGGTGAAAGGATCAGCAGAGCCAGCAGGTCGAGGCTGCAGTGGCTGGGAGCATGCCACTGCCCTCCAGCCTGGGTGACAGAGTAAGATTCCAACTAAAAAAAACAAAACAAACAAAAAAACCACAAATTTATTCTATTAATAAATTGAACCAAGTTGTTAGAAGGGCCTTGCTCTCTCCAAAGGCTCTTCAAGAGGACTCTTCCTTGCCTCTCAGCTGGTGAAGATTGCTGGCAATCCTTGGTGTTCCTTGGCCTATGACAGCATCACCCAGTCTTGCCTCTGTCATTACATGGTTGTTTTCCCTCTGCAGCTGTCTCAGTGTCTCTCCTCTTCTAATAAGGACACCAGTTATATGGATTTAAGGGTTCCCCCTTTTCCACTATGACTCCATCTTAATTTAACTCACTACACCCGATACTACCCTATTTCCAAATGAGATCACATTCTAGGGTTCTGGAAAGGACACACATTTTGGCAAGACACTATTTAACTCAGTCCACTCTCCCATCCTGCTTCCTTTTCCTGGACACATGGAAAGACCATATTTCCTGGTCCCCCTTATGATTACGCTGGGGCCATGCTCCTAGCTTCTGGCCAATAAAATAAGGACAGAAGAGATGTGCATTCTTCCAGGGTTGGCCATAAAACACCAATGCAATCTTCCACATCTCTTCACTTATCATTTGATTGAATTCAGCAGACCAGGGAATGACTCCGAGAAGGCCCTAGAAGATGGTGGTGACATAAGAAGGAAAAAGCAGGGATTCTGCATTGAAGCATGGAGAACTTGCTTCTGAGGACCAGATGGATTGAAGAAATAAATCTTTGCTGTGCTAAGCCACTGAGGTGTGCAGGCTGCTTGTTGTAACTGTTAGCCTCACTGATACAGACATCTAACTGGCAAACTGCAAGTAGGATTCAGATACAAGTGTACTGGCCCCAAATCCTAGATTCTCAACTGCTGGGCTATTTGGCTTTCTTACAATTGCTCTGGCTGATTTAGCTATCATTATTATGTATGCCCACATCAGAGGTTTAGCAGGTGATGGAACTTATTTGCAAAATGACCTGTTGAGATATTGCCCACTAGTGAGCACATGTAAATGTGCACTGTTGGTTAGGGCCAGAAGGCAAAGTCCAGAGATGCCAGAATATTCTAGCATACTTCCCTCCAGCTCTGCACAGAAGGACCTAATAAAGAACTTCCCCATCAGCCTGTTCTTAAAAGGTGACAAATTTTCCTCACATTCTTCCTCTTTATACTTCAAGGTGATGATGTCAAGCCTCTTTGAGACCCACAGCCTCCTCACCAGTCCTTCTGGGAGGCTCGGATGGGTTCTTGTTCCACTGTTCCTGCAGTTTCTTGCATGTACATCTTGTGCCAGGGACAGAGGAGGTGAAATGAAGGAAACCTTGCTGTCTTGGGGGTCTCCATTCCAGGAGGAAGGCTGAGATAAAGTCCTGAGGACCACAGCCCTTCAGGGGATTGGGCCATGTGACATGAAGGCAAAATGAGAGGATTGAGAACAGGTGTAGAACCATGACTTGGCATGGTCTGGAGATCTGGAAGGCCTCCCAAGGAATGGCATTTGGGGTG
>CAUYQG010006756.1:0-11569 GCA_963574415.1 Tarsius wallacei
ATGAGGTCTTACCATGTTGGTCAATTGAGTCTCAAATTCCCAACCACAAGCCATCCTCCTGCCCCAGCCTCCCAATGTGCTGAGATTATAGGCCTGAGTTATCACATTCAACTTGAACTAATTTCTTTTTTTTTTTGAGTTGGAGTCTCACTCTATTGCCCAGACTGGAGTGCAGTGGCCGCTCCCGGCCACCGCAGCCTCGACCTGCTGGACTCCAGCGATCCTTCAGCCTCAGGCTTCCAAGTAGCTGGAATTACAGGCAGGCGCTACCATGCCCGGCTGATTTTTTGATTTATTGTAGAGATGAAGTCTTGCCAAGTTGCCCAGTGGATTGCCCTCGAACCCGCGGGCTCAGGCAATCCACTCACCTCAGCCTCCCAAAGTGCGGGATTACAGGCTGAGTCACCGAGCCTGGCTTGAACTAATTTCTTAAATTAAGCTCACGTTAAATTAGGCTTGTATTAAAATTAGCTTATATGCTTAATTTTTAAGAAGCAATATGAAATAACTTTCATGCAATATTGTCTGTCATTATCATGTCTGTCTGTTATTATTGATGAGTTAAAGTAGTGAGGAGGATGAGGATACAGTTCATTCTTGCATTCTAGCTTAAATGAATAAATAAGTAAATACATACATACATAAATAAAATTAGGAGAGAAAGAAGCAAAGATAGGGCAGAAGCCTGAGAACAAGGCGATGGGAAGAAAGGAATAAAAATAAAAGCAGCTCCTCCCTGTGGCCATGGAAGACGAGGCCTATAGAAGGAGAATATGATGAAAGGTTTGTTGTCTAGAAAGTGGATGAAAAAACCTAGTGTTTCAGTTTCTGCCACGTGCCCCCTGGGGACAGTTCTCCAGGTCCTGTTCCCACGTTGAATTAACTTGTGAAAGGGAGGGCCTTGCAGGAGGGGAGGCTAGCTGGTATGAGTGGAATCTCCACCATATTCGCCACACTCTGAGGGGTAGGAAGCTGGGGTCGCAAAACTGTTACAGCACAACACAAAGAGAGATGTGCTGACTTATCCTCCTCCCATAGCCGGCCTGCCACAGGTCGCCCTGCACCATCTTGGGACTTGCCCCCAGCCTCAGTCTTTGCATCATACCAAGGGGACTCCCAGAGCAAAGACAAGATGGCTTTCCTCCCACATCTAAAAGAGCCCAAATGCCATCACTTTTATGAGTGATTCTGTATGAGGCAATGTATCAAACACTTTGAGGTGCCTCACTGTTTCTGTGTATTACCTTGTAATCCTCCTGACAACCATAACATGGTGACTGAGACACAAAGTACATGATGCAAATGCTAGAAAGAAAAAGTACAGGGGCCATGAAGGAGTGTAAAAGTGATTCCCAATTTGTATCAGAAGCCTGGGAGATGGTGATGGTTCAGTGGAGTGGTGAAGGTGAGTGTGCAGTTGGCAGAGATGGCCGGGCAGGGGGACCTGTATGCTGCAGGACATGGAGGCCACCTGGCATGGCCAGAGTGGGAGGGAAGGAGGACGAAGACACAGCTCAGGTCCCAGGCAGGAGATGTCAGGGTGCACAGGACCCAGAGAGTACCTCTTTGGAAGATTCCATGATCACTCCATTAATTATTTAAATTGATTCCTTAAAGGTTTGCATGCTTGATTTTAAGAAGTGATATGGAATAACATTCATACGATATTGTCTATTATTATTAGAACCAATGGAACAAAATTGCTAGAAGGATGAGGACAGAGCCCATTCTTGCTTTATTGAACACAAATAACTATCAGGAAGAAAAGCAAAAACAGAGCAGAGGTTTGAGACAAAGGCAGAGGGAAGATTTCCTTTTCAGGAAGTGAAATTGGCTCTGAGTCAGGTAGTGTGATGCCCCTGCCTTCTTAAAAGACCATGGAGAGCCTGGGCCCTGAGGTTCATGCCCGTAATCTCAGTATTTTGGTAGGCCAAGGCAAGAGGAATGCTTGAGCCCAGCAGTGCAAGATCAGCCTGTGCAACATAGCAAGATGTTGTCTCTACAAAACATCAAAAAATTAGCTGGGTATGGTAGTACATGCTTGTAGTCCCAGAAATTTAGGAGGCTGAGGCAGAAGGATTTTCTGAGCCCAGAAAGTTGAGGCAGTGGTGAACCGTGATTGTGCCAGTACACTCCAGCCTTGGTGACATAGTGAGACCCTGTCTGTAAAACAACAGCAAAAGGCCATAGACTGGAGAGAAGAGAAGCAGGCATGGATGCAATTGGCAGTGAGGGAGGGGCAGTGCATGCTCTGGAACCTGGATAGGGCTGGGAACAGGGTTTGTGTGAGGAGAATTAGGGAAGGATCCCAGATCCCTGCATGTGTCACCAGCTGGCAGGAGCACCGCTTTCCACAGGGAGGAAAGGGCCCAGGGTTGGGACAGGAAGCATAGCCAGGGCTGGGTTCTGTTGGGTGTGCCTGTGAGGCATCTCCAGGGAAGGGGTCCTGGTCCAGAATTCTGAAGCTCTGGGGCCAGGGGCTCGGAAACCTTGGGGCAGAGCAGGGTGTCCTGAGAGGATTTCAGGCTGGTGTGCAGCCATGACGTTGGCCTTAAAGTTCCACAGATGTGGGCCACGGGTGTCACTCACGGAGATCCCAGCTTCCTACAATTAGTCAGAAAGAAAAGAAATTCCAGGATGGATGTCAATATTTAGGCTGGTGCTGCTTGGTTCCGGTTTCCCAGGCGTGGCACAGAGGCCAACACAAGAGGCGGCATCCCTTGTCCCAGGGCCTGTCAGAAGGTCCCCGGCTTTTTCTGGCCTCATGGTGGCTGGTTCAGTAGAGCGGCACCGATCGAGGCCCCATTTCTTTATGCTTCCCATCAATAACGCCTCCCCGGCACTCACTGCAATAAAACCAATCACAATGGAATCATTTGATATGTATGTGACTCACAAATATAGTTCCCCAAGCCACTGTTCTAAATTAGTAGTAGTTAAGCACCCATTGATGGAAGCTTAAAATAAAGTGTTCCCCAACGGGGCCCCACCGTAGGCCAGCATTGCCCCAGAAAGCAGAGAGATTTTCATAGGCATCTCCATAAACCACATACGTTTGGAACTCAGCCAGAAATATTTGGGGGACCTATTCATTCCTTTCCTTCCTGCAATGATATAATGATGTCTGTCACAAGGGCATTTTTATGCCAACAAATCCTGATGTCACACGCGGGTCTTAGAGAAACTTGAGGGATTTTCCCCCCCTCCTTTCTTTTCTTCTTTGAGTCTTTTCAGACTAGAATACTGAAGTCTGAATTAAATGCAAACGGATTCTTTCAGACCTTCTCTGTGACAATGCAAGCTTGAAAGGGACATATTTGAAAGCACAAACTGCTCTAGTTTTCTCACAAAAAGACTTAGGTCCCCTGAGTAGGCCAATTATAAATTATAGTGTAGGTGAACTCTTTCTCTCCCATTCACTGGAGCTGATTCTGTGTCATTAATGTTACCAGGCTGATACCTTGTGAGGAGAGAAAAGGCTTTTCATATCTCATTAACATCACAGAGAACCCAGAGAAATCCTAGAGTGGATGAGTGCATGAAGGCAGAGCAGACCAGGGCCCCACATTTTAACAAGCATGAGGCCAGGTTGCCCCCTTTCCAGAGAGTGTTCAAATCCTCCTCAGTGCTTTGGGCTGACCTTATTGATACAGAGACACTGCTGGCAGAGACTCTGGCACCCTTAGGCTTGGGTCCCCGGTGGTGACACTCCAGCAGGGTTTGCAGTGCTAAAGGCAGGTTGTGACTCTTTCAACCATGCCTCACCCAACATGGAACCGTTGCTCAGAAGGGGCTCAGCAGTTTATCAGGTAGCTCCCAGGTGACAGGGGAGGACTTGGAGGACAGCACTCAGGTTTACATATGGCACTGGTGCATCTGTTTTTATCATTTCTTTCAGAAAACACAGAATATTAAGTAAGTCAAATCAACACCCATTCATCTAAAAAAAAAGATTCACTTCCAAGACTTTAGAAATTGTATGAGGACCTCAATCTGTGGGCTAGAAAGGCATACACTGCCACAGTTAGAAATGTCAGAGAAACCAGGCTAACTTTTAGACTGACCTTGAAGACAGTAGAATATGCCCTTCTTTATCATATGAATACAATTAGCATATGTTTACTTGTAGCAAATTCTTAGCTAGATACTCACTCTCAGTTGATACGTTTTGTTTCCATTAGGTGTAACCAGTTGCTACAAGTGAACAGGGGGTGAAGAGGTGTTGTAAATCAGAAATGTGGATAATTACATATTAAATTCAGATTTAAACCTTATATTATGAAAATACCCACAAGCAATAATCATTTAACTGATGAAATTAGCAAGAAACAAGACCTACCGATCCAACAAACAGAAACCTTACGACTATCTGCTAAGCAATAGTCATGTTTTTATGAATTCAGGTAATTTAAATACCTAATTGTTTACCTCATCTAATAAATTCTAGGACATCATTCTTCAAAACTCAGCACAGTTCATTTCTAACTAAAATCTCAACTCAGCAATCGTACTAGCTGAGGCAAGAGGATTGTCTTGTCATGGCTGTGTTCACAAATACCCAATTGTTTCTCTGTCGAGGCCTGATTAATTAAATTAATTTAGAAATCTATTCCCTTTACATGAAATATTAGCTTGTCACACTTGAAGATCTCTTTCCTGTCACAAAACCATGACGATTGTCGCCCACATGTTCTTTTTGGTTTCAGCCAGACTGTCCCTGCAGCCCACACGCCCACCTTGGATTCTACAAAGATGACACCTGTTACTTGCATATCTGCATGGTGTTGGGCAAAAATACACTTCACATAAAGCATTGTATTTCTAGTACAGGCTTTTAGTTTATTGGCAAAATTGCATTTTATCTCACTGGGTTACAGAAAATGTGCTTTTTCTGCTTGTAAAGTGTCTCTCAAATATTGGCCTTTGGACTGTCTGCTGCAGAGAACATCCATACATAAAAGCTTTAAAAAAATCTGTCGTTATCAAACAGATTTGTTCTAGAATCTGCAAAGACAATATTTTGCTTTATATTAATAGAAGCTTAAATCTAACTAAACATACTTTTGAAAATATTCCATTTGATGTTTTTGTATATGCATGAGAATTGTTGGAATTTCTTTTAGCTAGAATTATGTTCTCTAAAGCGGAAGAGGGTCAACAACCACCAGTCATCCAGTTCCCAAGATGCATTTTGAAATAGGCAGTTCCCCAAGAATGGTGCATTTTGAAAATACTCTCTTAACATCGAAATTTTTTTTTGTCTTACTGAAAACCAGAATAGGGCGTATAAATAAATAAATAAACAAATAAATGCCTTATTTTATTAGTACAAATGTGTAATTCCTCGGCTATGTCCTTAATATTTGGATAAGTAGGAAGATCAAATGTATGATCAGCTAGACTGAGGAGGGAGAATTTTCTACAATTAACTAATATGTTCAAATGTATAATTATTATGAATTATAACAGCTGGCGATGTGCTTGACCTGCTACATTAACAAGTTTGAACCTGGGCTTTAACAACTCAACACAGAAGTTGTTCTGGGAAGCATGAATTCAAAACCAAAGTCATTCAGTAAATATGGATGCTATTCACCATGAGCAATGGCTGACAGAAACCATGAACTAGAGATGAGGATCCACCAAGAATGCAGACGCTGAAACTACCACACATAGAATACACAGTGAGTGCATGTGGCATGTTCAGAAGAAACAAAATTGGGCACCAAAAGAAAAAAAAAACGGAAATGAGAAGCTATCAAAGTAGACCAGGTAGGTTTGAAAAAAAAAATCAAAAGGAATTTATAGAAAAAATTTAAATTACAAGTGCACAATGGGATTTAAAAATGATTAACCAAAGCAAGAGAGATGAGTCAGAAGATAGAGCTGAATACCACTGAAAAAGAAAATAAAAAAGCAAAAAAAAAAAAAAAAGAAAAGATAAACAATATACAAGACAAATTAAAAGCATGGATGATAGAGCAAGAAAATCTAATATGTGCCTGGTCAGAGTTCCAGGAGGAGACAACAAAGAAAATGAGAGAGAAGCAAGAGACAGAGCAAAAAATTTTCCTGAATTAATGAGACACAAATCTTCAGAGTCAAGGGGCCCAATGAATCCCAAGCAGTACTCAACAGAAGATTTATGTCTGTAACCATATCCTAATCCCACTGCTGAGCAACAGTTATGAATAGAAACTTTAAAGCAGCCCCAGAGGAAAGAATATACATTTTTTACATATCTAGAAATAACATATCTAGATATGTTTATATATCTAGAAATACATATCTAAAAATAACGATTAGACTTGCAAACTACTGGTGAGCTATAGCCATGAGGTAAAGATAGTGCAAGATTATCTTTAAAGTTCTAAAAAAAGAGAACTGCCTCAAAATTCTGTCTTCCAAGAAAAATTATGAAACAATTATGTTCTCAGAAAAATAAAAAGTGAAATTTTTGACTTTCCTCAGATATTCACAATGGGAAACCTTAATGGACGAGTCTCAGAAAGAAAGAAAATAATTGCAGGAGAAGGGTCTGAGATGGAAGAAAAAGTATAAGTAAAGAAAACACTGAACATGCAGGAATGTCCACATAGACACTGGCTAGGATGAAATGGTAATGATGTCTAATCTATGGGCTAAAAATTAGATGAAATAAAAAATTCTGGATGACAAAAGCATCAACTGGAGAGGAGGAACAACATCCTTGGTCCCTAATGCTGAGATGTGATGACTCGCTTATCAGCCCCCTCTCTGCCCTCTTTGGGTTCTTCAGGGCAGCAGAGGGTAATGCCCTGCATGTGTCCAGCAGCTGTTCTGGCTGGGGCACGTCTCTCTATGGGATGAGGTGGAAATTTGAGACTTTGTTGACTTCTGGATGATGAGACCATTTCTTCTCCTATACTATGTAACTCTGTGGAGGTTGTTGCTGACCCTGCAGCAGGATAGGTGGACACTGTGAAGCACACATGAGACAAGGCCAGGCTAAGTCTAAAATATTTGGCAGGTACAGACACTTGAGACACCTTTGGGTTCTGATAGCTTGTTAGTTCTTCAGACACTGAAAAGATGCCAGCTCTGGGGTCCCTCTCACACTCCCAAAGGAGCAACAGAGAAATGAAAGGGGCCAGAAGATTCCAGGGCAATCTGTGGGTGGAGGACCTTATGGCAGAGAAGCAACTCTGCTCTGCTATGGGCAATGTCCACTCTTCAACTTTGAGGGGGTTGGACAGAAAGCTCCATGCTCCATCAGAATGCAGAGGTGGTGAGACACTGTCTTGTGACAGCTTCTGAGAAAGACAAGAGGTGATTGGGACATGGACCCACAGAGGGTCACAGGAACACCCCGTACTCAGGTCAACTGTGGTTCAGCCTGCATAGCATGGCGTGTGCATGTGCATGGGCATGCAAAGTCTCCAGGATGTGCCATCCCTGCAGAGACAATGAAGATGAGAGAGAAGAGACTGTATTCCTATTCACCCCTCAAATGCAGCTCCCAGAACATGATGGCCACAGAGCAGCTGCTCACTGTGGGCATGGGAACACCACCCAAGAGACCAAGGGAGGAGTCTCAGTGAAAAATAATGAGATGCAGTGCTGAGGAGGGGCCAAGGAAAGGACAGATGCATGATTGCTTTTGATAAAAGAGGGACTAGAGTTGGTGTTGAATGTGAGCATGACGGAGTGAGAAAAAGGAGAGTGTTGGAAGAACAGATATTTAGAAGAACAATAATTAATTGTTTAAATGTTTGGGGTCAGTTAAGCTAAAGACTTAATTGATGGAATCATATATATCACGTATATATTTGCAACATGTCTAGAGAGTCATAAAGACCATCATGGGGAAGGTTTAGAGAGAAGGGAGAAGTCTGCTCAACAGCAAACCTGGGAAATGCCACCATAGATCTGGGTATGGGAGGCGGAATAAGAAAAGCAGCAAAAGAGACTGAATGGGAACATGGAAGCAGTGGGAGAAAAGTTAGGGGAATGTGAAACCACCAATGCCAAGTGAGGGGGTTTGAATAAGAAGGAAGTTGTCAACTGTGTGTCACTGATAGGTCAGACAAAGGCAATACTGCAGAGGGTCTGTGGACCTAGCAACCTGCCTTGTTAATTTTAAACAAAGTCATTTCAAAGTGATTGTAATTAAAAAACAAATAGATAAAAAGATAATGTATCATGACCAAGTAGGGTTGCAAGAATGCAAGGTTGTTTTAATATGTAAAAATCAATCAATGCAATTCACCATGTTAGCAGACTAAAAAAGAAAAAAAAAACCATGATTTTGTCACTATATCAGAAAAGTATCTGGTAGAATGTAACACTCATTTAAAGTACAAAGTTTTCACACATTAGGAATAGGATGCAGCTTTCTTGATCTAAGAAGGTTTATTATTCAATGACACCCACAAAATATTACAGCTAACATATCTTCTCCTTAAGAATGAGACAAAGGCAAGGATATCCACTCTCACCACTGCTATTAAACATCACTCAATATTTTAACTAGAGCAATAGGGCAAAAAAGAGAAATAAAATATTCATATATGGAAAAGCCAGGCATCTTTATTTAAAGATGACATTAAATTTTCTGTTGAAAGTACTAAATAATCTACCAAAAAAGTTCATATCTGAGTTTGGCAAGGTTGTAGAACATGAAGTCAGTAGACAAGAGTTGTATTTCTACTTATTAGCGATAGTCAGAAATTAAACTTAAAACTATCACTTATGGTGGTATATAAAAAAGTATGAAATGCTTAAGGGTAAACTTAACAAAATATATGTAATATGTGTACACTGATAACTAGGAAATATTGCTGAGAGGAATTTAAAAAATAAATAAATGGAGAAAATGTCATCAAGATGATTCAATATTATTAATCAACAATTCCCTTAAATTTACTTGTATTTTTAATGAAGTCTCAATCAAAATCTTATTTTGTGTGTGTGTGTTTTATGGTAAAAATTTAAAGGCTGATTTAAAAAATATATGTGAAAATGCAGGGGGCTTAGACTAATAAATCAATTTTTAAAAAAATTTTGAGTCAGAGTCTCACTCTGTCGCCCAGGCTGGAGTGCAGTGGCACACTCACAGCCATCCCAGCATTGACCTGCTGGGCTCCGGCAATCCTTCTGCCTCAGCCTTCCAAGTAGCCAGAACTACAGATGTGTGCTACCATGCCCAGCTAATTTTTTTTTTAATTGTACAGACAAGGTCTCACTGAGTTGCCCAGGCTGGCCTCGAACCCACGGGCTCAGGCAATCCACTCGCCTCAGCCTCCCAAAGTGCTGGGATTACTGACTGAGTCACCGAGCCTGGCCTAATAAACCATTTAAAAAAATAAGAACAAAGTTGGAGGACTTATACTACATTATACATATAATAAGATTCAATACTTATTATAAAGCTGCCATTATCAAGACAGTATGACACAGGCAAAAAGATAGAAATATAGATCAATAGAACAGAATATTCCATAAAAAATGGATACATATGTTTGCCATATGGGCAAAGTCAATTCAATGAAAAAATATAATCTTTTTAACAAATGGTGCAGAAATAATTGGATGTCTTGATACAAATAAATATATTTTAATCCTTACCACATCTTGTGTAAAAGTAAACACAAAGCAGATAATGAACCTAAAAGGAAATGTGGTATATTTACATGATGAAGTATTACACAGCCATAAAGAAGAATGGCATTATTAACTTTGCAGCAAGTTGAACGGAGTTGGAGACCACAATACTAAGTGAACTATCACAGAAACAAAGAACTGGATACCACATGTTCTCACTCATGAGCAGGGCTCGAATCTTAGCTACATTAGTACAAGGGAGGGATTGGCAGTCTCTGGGTACTGCTAGGGAAGGGAGGGAGGAAGGGAGGAGGGTGGGAAACATGTGACAACACAAAGTGTACTTGGCTCATTACCAGGGGGAGTAAAACCCAAACTTCACCTGCGTGTAGCATACTTATATAGTTAATTCTCTCTTGTACCCCACATTCCTATAATAAAATAAAATTAAATAAAAAAAAGCTAAAAATGAAAACCTCTAGAAAAAATAGAAAATCTTAAGAAAGTTTGATTAGGCAAAGATTTTGTAATTAAGACACACAATTCTCAAAATATTTTTTAAAAAGATTAATTGGGTTATATAAAAATTTAAAACTTTTCAAAAAAACAAGGAAATGAAAAGGCAATTCAAGGTACAGTGGAAAATATTTGCTAAACACATATCTAGCAAAGAACTTGTTAAAAATAACTCTTACAACTCAATAACAGAATTATGACATACCTGATAAAACATGGATAAAATATTCCAGATCCTTCATCATACATAGTTTATGAATTTGAACAAGCATGTGAAAAGACGCTTGCATCATGACACATTAGGCAGCTGCAAACTAAAGTCAGGGGAACTCTACCAGGCAACCACTGGGATGATTAAAACAACAAAAAGAGGGACCACACCCAGCATCCAGTATCAACCAGGAAGGGGGTACCTGAGCCTTCACACTCTGCTGGTGATCATGAGAAAAAACCTCAAAAAAACCAAGATGCAACCATTTTAGAAAAAATCAGCAGTTTATCACGAATTTAAACATATATTACCATGGGACCCAGAAATATCATTCTTAGGTATTTCCTCAAGAGAAAATAAGACATTTGTACCAAACTGGCAGAAACCAAACATTTGTCAGCTACAGCACCAATAACACATTGTGGTCTACCCATACCATGAAATACAATTGGGCAATAAAAGAAAAAAAATCCTTGGTATCAGTAACAATATAGATGAGCCTTAAAAGCATTATGCTAAATCAAAGAGGCCAGCAAGACTGCAGGAGATGTGATGCTCTAGGGAGAAAGACCTACAGTGATGGGGGGCAGACCAGGGCGCCGAGGAGCCAGGATTGACTGCTGGCCACTGGGGCCTTTAGGGCGACGGGAAGATTCGGGTCACACCGCCACAGCTATTCCCATGTATCAGAACTCACCAGATTTTACACCAAAGTGGGTGGATCTGACTTCATGAAGATTATATCTCAATGCAGCTGACCAAAAGGAAGGTTCCTGGGGCCCAGAGAAAAGGGAAAAGCAGCCGGGATTGGTGGCTCAGCCTGTAATCCTGCGCCTTGGGAGGCTGAGGTGAGTGGATTGCCTGAGCCCGCGGGTTCGAGGCCCGCCTGGGCAACTTGGCGAGACCTCATCTCTACAATAAATAAAAAAATTAGCCGGCCGTGGTAGCACTCGCCTGTAGTTCCAGCTACTAGGAAGACAGAGCCAAAAGGATCACCGGAGCCTAGCAGGTTGAGGCTGCGGTGGCCGGGAGCGTGCCACTGCACTCCAGTTTGGGCGACAGAGTGAGACTCAAACTCAAAACAAACAAACAAACAAACAAAACAAACAAACAAGCAAAAAAAAAAAAAAGAAATGGGAAAAGCAAGGAGAGTTAAGAGAAAATGTAGAAGACTCCTTTGAGAAGTCTGGTTGAGAGCAGAAGATTGGCTCCCATGATGGCAGTAATCTTGCTTGTTTCTAAACCCACGCACTCCAGGTA